>JAHDVF020000888.1:0-14713 GCA_022606425.2 Lepidostoma basale | reverse complement strand
TATTCTTTAGATAATATTAATTTTCAAGATTCCAATATTTTTAATTTTACTGCGGGTGGAGTTTATACTTGTTACGTTAGGGAAATTGTGAAGAATTGCGGTTTTGATACTCAAACTTTTGTAGTTGTTGATTATCCTGAATTTTTTACTCCAAATGGTGATGGAATAAATGACTTTTGGGAAATAAAAGGGATTGGTTTTGTAGCCCAACCTGTTGTTAGTATTTTTGATAGATATGGAAAATTAATTACAATTTTAAATAATAGAAAATTGTATTGGGATGGAAAACTTAATGGAGAAATGTTATCAGAATCAGATTATTGGTTTGTAGCCAATTTAGGAGAAAATTTTTCTGAATATAAAGGGCATTTTACTTTAAAAAGATAATAATTTAGTTTTCTATTTTCTTCTTTATCTCATTCAAAATAAAAACATAATCTTTCTGTTTTTTAACGAAATCTAAATCGGAAATATCAATAATTAAAACGTTTAAATCTGCTTGAGATTTAATATAATCTAAATAACCTTGATTAATTTTTTCTAAATATTCTGTAGAAATTTCTTGTTCATAAGTTCTACCACGTTTTTTAATATTCGCTAATAAACGTTCGGTGTTTTGATACAAATACACATATAAATCGGGTTTTGGCATTTCTTTATACATAATATCAAACATGGTTTTGTATAATCTGAATTCGTCTTCTTGCAAGGTAACTTTTGCAAAAATTATCGATTTAAAAATATGATAATCGGCCACTACAAAATCTTTAAATAAATCAAATTGTGCCAAATCATCCGATAATTGTTGGTATCTATCTGCTAAAAAAGACATTTCTAACGGGAAAGCGTATCGGCTTTGATCTTTATAGAATTTTGGTAAAAACGGATTGTCGGCAAAGCGTTCTAAAACGGTTTTCGCATTACAATCTTCTGAGATTTTTGTTGCTAAAGTGGTTTTTCCAGCACCAATATTTCCTTCAATGGCAATGTAATTTAGTTGTTGAAAATTTAAATTTTCTATTGGGTTTTTTAAGTGTCCAATTTCTGTAATTTCAGAATTGTCTTCACATAAATTAATTAATTCTGAAATAGACTTATTTAATTTTGGATGTTTCCATTTCGGAGCTACATCTCGCAAAGGAAATAAAACAAATTTTCTATTGTGTAAATGAATGTGCGGAATAGTTAAGCTTTCGGTTTCTATAATTTCATTGTTAAACGAAATAATGTCAATATCAATTTTTCTAGATTCATAATTTTCAGAGTTAGTTCTAACTCTGCCTAATTCTTTTTCTAATTTTAAAATTTGCCTTAATATTTTTTGTGCCGATTTGTGTGTATGAATCGTAACCATACAATTATAAAAAGCTTCGCCTTCAAAACCCCAAGCTGGCGTTTCATACACTTTTGAAACTTGAATTATCGTGGCAATGTTAGCATGCAAAGCATCAATACAGATTTGCAAATTTTCCAATTTGTTGCCCATATTTGTGCCTAAAGAAAGTAGAATTGTATTTTGTGATTTCATTATGCCAAATTAACAAACAATTTTAGATTTATACTTTACAAAAAATGTTTTTTTACACAGAAATTTTAAGTGTAGAAATTGGCTAAAAGAATAATTTAAATTGTTTTTTACGCTTCACGCTAATTAAAACCCTCACTTCAATTATTTTTTAATACAGAAATGCTGTGTTTTTCATAAATTTACATTTTATTTATATGCAAAAAAATATTTTTACCATATTAATTTTATTTTTCTTCCTAAAATCTCAAATTTTAGTAGGACAGAATAGTTATAAAGTAGAAATTATAAAATCTACCGACGAGTTGCCATCAAATATTATTATTTCATCCACAAAATTCAATAATTATTTATATATATCTACTCAAAGAGGAATTTCAATGTATGATGGATATGAGTTTATTAAAAACCCATATGTCAAAAGTTATTCATCAAATTTGTTGTGGAACAACAAGCAACTATATTATTTTGAAGATGGTTTGGGTATTCAAAAAATGAATTCAATATATAGTAAACCTAAAAATTTAGTACCTATTAATTTTCAAGATAAAGACCCAAACAATAACCTATATGATTATTTATTTATTGATAAAGAAAAACATATTTGGTATTCGGAAATTAATAATATTAATTTTTTAGACCAAAAATCTGGGGAAAAAAGTACTTTTTTAATTGATAAAACAATTACAAAAAACATTATTAGAACTTCTCATATAGAACCAAAAACTAATGAGGTGTGGGTTAGTTGTCATAAAGGTGTTTTTATTTGGAATAATGCAACTAAAAGTTTTACAAAACATCCTAATTTAACATTGCAAAAAAATATAATTTCATCAATATTAATTGAAAAAACCGCCTATTTTTCAACATCTGACGGGAAATTAATGGAATACAATGTAACAACAAATGAATCTAAAACGTATCCCATTTTAAATGGCATAAATGATTTTTTTTCAATTGCAAAAAATAAGACTAATAATCATGAAATGATTTTGTATTCTTCAAACAAAATTGTTGTTTTTAATTATTTAACCAAAAAAACGAACACTATTTATACTTCCAATTATTTTATTAATCATGTTCTTTATGATGAAGAAACTAAACAAATATGGGTTTCAACAATTAATGGATTAATAAAATTAAATAACACTTCCAATGCAATCGAAAATCTTATGGTTCCAAGTAATAACCTTAAAACTATAACCTCTATTGAAGAAGATTCTGATGGAACTATTTGGATGAGCAATCAATCGAATAGCATTTACTCATATAAAAGTAGTGTTTTTAACACTTTATTTTTACCAAAAAACACTACGTGCAATCAAATTTTATCTAAAAACGATGTTCTTTTTTTTGCTACAAATACAGGTGTTTTTACGTTTGAAAATAAACATTTTAAAAAAATTATTTCTACAAATTATAACGTAAAAAAGATTGCATTTGACAATAAAAATCAATTATGGCTAATGCCAGAAAAAGGCAACATTGAAGTATTTGATTACGCAACATTAAAAAAGAAGGATAATTATATAAAAAACAACACTAGTTTTTGGGAAGAAAATTCGTTTAATGATATTATTGCAGATAAAAAAGGTAAAATTTGGCTAGCATGTTGGATACCAAAAGGTTATGGAATTTGTTTTTTTGATGATAAGAACCATACTTTTACTCAAATTGATAGTTTAAAACAATTTAATAATACTGAAAAATTTATATCAGATTACTACAATTATGTTTCGGTTTTAAATGATAATTCACTACTATTTTCTGGATATGGCGGTTGGAACAAAGTTACAGAAGAAGGTAACATAATTAAGACTTTTGACATACTTAAACATAATGTTGTAAATCATTATTTAGTAGGTATTGCTCAAGACAAAATTGGAAACATTTGGTTTGGCTGTGCCGAAGGACTGTATCATTACAATACAAAAACGAACAAATCGGTAAGATTATCACAAATTGATGGTTTGGCTAGTAACGACATAACAAATGGTTTTAAATTACTTAAAAATAATAAATTAGCTATAGGAACAGATTTTAGACTCCAAATTATTGATTTGGAAAAAATATTAAAAACGCAATTAATAAATAAGCTAGAATTAACTTCTGTAAATATTGATGGAAAAATCATTTCAAATCCCACTAATACTATTAAATTTAATTATGATTATACTTCATTAGAATTGTCTTTTTCTTCACTTTCTTTTTCAGAAAAAGAAAAAATTATTTATAGATATAAATTTGATGATGAAAACAAATGGCACTATTTAGGTTCAATTCCTAAGTTATCTTTAATTAAATTATCTTCAGGAAATTACAATCTAACTATTCAAGCTGGAGATAATTTAGGTAATTTTCAAAATAAAGAACTACATCTTAGTTTAGAAATTACACCGCCATTTTATTATACAAGTTGGTTTATTACACTACTTATTCTATTTATTTTACTTATTGCTTTTTTAATAAACCGATATTTGGTAAATCAAGAAAAAGAAAAGGGAAATTTAAAAAGAAAAATTTCTGAAAGCGAAATGCAAACACTTCGTTCTCAAATGAATCCTCATTTTTTGTTTAATTCTTTAAATTCAATTAACAGCTTTATTGTTCAACAAAAAAGCCGAGAAGCAAGCGGTTATTTAACTACTTTCTCAAAATTGATGCGAAATATTTTAGAAAACTCTAGATATGAAAGTATCACTTTAGAAAAAGAAATAAATACGCTAAAAATGTATTTAGAAATTGAAGCCGTAAGATTGGAACATAAATTTGACTATGAAATTAGTATTGACAAAAATATTGAACTTGAGTTTATAAAAATTCCGCCACTAATCATTCAGCCATTTGCAGAAAATGCCATTTGGCACGGATTAAATAACAAACCCAACAAAGGATTATTGAAAATTGAAATTCAAGAAATAAATGAAAACTGTATCAGTATATCCATTATTGATGATGGTATTGGTAGAAAAGCGGCAGCATTATTAAAAAAGGAACAATTAAAACACAAATCTTATGGTATTGATATTACCATAAATCGATTACAATTAGTAAACTCAAAAAATAATTATAGAATAATTGATTTATCAGATGATAATGATAAAATAACTGGAACCAAAGTAGAACTTCAAATATATTATGATGACTAAAGTAATAATTATAGACGACGAAAAACATTGTATCATAACACTAGAACACATTTTAGCAGAAATAGAGAATGTTACTATAGTTGCCACAACACAAGACAGCACTAAAGCTAAAGAATTAATAGAAAAACACCAACCAGAAATTGTTTTTTTAGACATAGAAATGCCCATTTTAAATGGTTTTGATTTGTTAGCACAATTTGACAACATTCCTTTCAAAGTAGTGTTTACAACTGCTTATGATCAATATGCCATTAAAGCATTAAAAATAAACGCTTTAGACTATTTATTAAAACCTATAGACCAAAAAGATATTGAGCAAGTTTTAGAAAAATACAAAGCTCAAGAATTAAATATTTCAAAAGACCAACTTAATCATTTACATCAGTTTATTAACGGAAAAATGCAAGATACCATGGCACTTTCAACACAAGAAGGATTGTATTTTGTAAAAATTGATGACATCATGTATCTTGAAGCCAGTAGTTGCTATACTTACATTATTATGAATGACAAAACCAAGCATTTAGCTAGCAAAACAATGATTAATTTTGAAGATGTTTTACAGGATAACTCATTATTTTTTAGAGCACATAAATCGCACATTATCAATCTAAAGTTTATTAAACAATATATTCGTGGTGAAGGTGGCGAAATTATTATGCAAGACGGAAAAAACATTGCATTAAGCAGAAACAAAAAACAAGAATTTTTAAGTTTATTCAAAAAAGTGTAAGTTGTTATTTACCAAACTATTAAAGCTCCTTTTAAATATTTAAAAGGAGCTTTTTTTATTTAATCGCACTTCAATTATTCAAACTCGCAGTTTAATAATTTACATCTTATTAATTAACAAAAGAAAAGCATTTTTGCTCTGAAATTTAATAGAATAAAATATGAAAACAATCATCACAACATTACTACTAACAATTAGTATAATGGGTTTCTCTCAAAAAAAAATGACCAAAGAGCAACAAAAAAAAATGAAACAAGGTATGGAAATGATGCAAAATATGGGTTCGCTCACTTTTGAAGTCAATGGCAAAAAAGAAACCATTCAAGTATCACTTATAAAAGGCAAAGAGTATTATAGCATAATGACATTTTCACAAAAAATGGACGGAAGCAAAATATTGCTACATTTTAAAAAATTTACATCTGGCACACAAGAATTCAATTTGCAAGAACCTGGTGCTTCTGGCTATATTTCTAGTACAAAAGCATACGAAATAAGAGGTTCTATAACCCTAAATGTATCGGGAGATAAAGTTTCAGGAAGCTTTACAGGCGAGCTAATTGATATTGTAAAAAGAGAATCTTTTAAGAAAAAAGCCGATAAAATTGATGCTAATGCCAAAGCCGGAAAAATAACTGGAACTTTTAGCAATTTAAAATTAATAACAAAATTTAATAACAACTAAAACTTACTCAAAATGAAAAAATCAATCTTATTATTCGCAATTATCTTCTCACTTTTCTCTTGTAGTAAAGATGATGAACCAACACCTACACCAACAGTTTATCCAGAAGAAAATCCGCTTTCAGGCTATTTGACTTCGGCTGGATTTACAACAAACAGTGAAGTTATTAATGCTGGTATTAGTTCAGAATTTGGAATGGAATTTACACCTTTAGTAAAAGGAAAAATCAATTCTTTGACTGTGAATATTCCAGACACCAATCCAACTTTAATAGTAACTATTTGGGATGCTACTACAAAAACTGTTTTGCGTACAGAAGTTATCAATGTTACAATTTCAAATTCAAATACTACCAAAACCATCGCACCTTTGAGCTTGGAAAAAAACAAAAAATATGCTATTACAATGAATTCAAAAGATTATCACAATCGAAGAAGACCCGACAATTCTTCAACTTCATATCCTATTTCTTCTGGAAATATAAGGGTAGAAGGCTATGGCTGGTCTAATGGTAATGTGCAAATTTATCCAGAAAATTTTGAATTTAATTATTATGGTGGCGACTTAACTTTCAATTTTCAACAAACAGAATAAATCAACTATTTACAAAATAACAAATTATCATTATGAAAAAATCAATCTTATTATTCGCAATTATCTTCTCGCTTTTCTCTTGTAGTAAAGATGATGAACCAACGCCTGATGCCGCTAGCTCAAATTATCGATTAAATAAAGTTACCTATCAAAACGGAAATTACGACAAATACACCTACAATTCTCAAGGAAAATTAGCTGTAATGGAAGAATTTTCTGCAAGTAACGTGTCTTTAGACAAAACCACTTATACTTACAATTCTCAAGGGAAACTTATAACAATGCACCGAGTATATACTGATAACTTTACAAATACATCTGATACACAATTTACTTATAATGGCAATGGATATCTGGAAGATGAAATTTCAAATTCTGTATATCATAATAATACAAACTCTTCAAAAAACACCTACACTTTTAACAATAATGGGCAATTAATAAGACGACAAACGGTATATAAAAATAATAACACAGGAATGTGGGGTGCCCTATCGCCAAGTGTTGACTATACCTACACCATAAACGCTCAAGGAAAAATACAAAGAATAGAAAACGCCAATCACACTCGCAAGTTTGATTATGGCTATGATAATAATGGAAACTTAAAAGATATTATGGATTATGAGGATATGACTGGAAATGCTTATGCTTTACAAAATTGGCGTTCTTTTACTTTTGACGATAAAATAAACCCTGAAAATGATGTTTTTGGTTTTATCTATAATTTAAAAAATAAAAACAATACACTAGACGCTGTAACAAAATATTACACTGGTGGCATATTATCAAATACTCAAAATTTTACAATTACTTATGAGTACAACGCACAAGGTTATCCTACAAAAGTAAATGGTAATGTGTATGCTTACGAGACCTATTAAATCTTTACTTAAAAAAAAACTCAAAATAATATTGTCATGAAAAAATCAAAACTCTTTTTTCTATTTTCTTTACTCTTTTTTCTAAAAGGAAACGCACAACAATCCATAAATACTGCTGGCGGAGATGCCACAGGAAGCAACGGAAACATCAGTTTTTCTATTGGTCAGATAGACTACGTGAGTGCTACTGGTTCAAATGGTTCAGTATCGCAAGGCGTACAACAACCTTATGAAATTTTTTCACTTGGTACAGATAATTTTCCTAACATCATTCTTCAAGCTACGGTATACCCCAACCCTACTACATCTGTAATCAATTTGAAAATAGAAAATTATTCACTAGATAATTTACAGTACAACCTGTACGATATACTTGGAAAAAGCATAACAAATAAAAAAATTACTAATGAAGAAACCTCTATTAGTATGGAAAACTTGCAAAACGCCATCTACTTCCTTCAAGTGTTGGAAAACAACAAAACCTTAAAGACTTTTAAAATAATTAAAAATTAGTTTAGAAGTTAAAAAGTTTAGGTGTTTAGTTCCACACTCTTAAACTTCTAAACCTATAAACTCTTAAACATTTATCAATATGAAAACAAATACACAAAACATCGCAAAAAAAATCTTTTTTCTTTTCTCTTTCTTCTATTTTCTAAATACCAATGCTCAAGCTCCAGACCAAATGAGCTATCAGGCAGTAATTAGAAATGCTAGTAATGCTTTGGTTGCAAATACAGGAGTTGGAATGAAAATTTCAATTCTACAAGGCACGGCTACTGGAACAGAAGTTTACAAAGAACTCTTTAACCCAAATCCTACTACCAACGCTAATGGATTAGTAACCATTGCCATTGGAACAGGATTGCCAATTACAGGAACTTTTGCAGGAATAAACTGGAGTGCTGGTCCTTATTTCATTAAAACCGAAACCGACCCAACTGGTGGAACCAATTATACCATAACTGCAACTACTCAATTAATGAGCGTGCCGTATGCTTTAAGTGCTAAAACTACAACTGCTGTAAATGGTACTATTAATTACATATCAAAATTTACTTCTACTAAAACTATTGGTAATTCTGTTATTAAAGAAGACTCAAACGGAAATATAGGAATTAATACAGACCCAAATATAAAATATCGTCTATCTTTAGATAATGAGCAATTAACAGCTAATGGTGATGGGCAACATAATATTTATGGTTTCAGAAATAGGGACACTCAAAATGATGGAAGTGGTTATGGCAGGCAAACATCAAATACCGCAGTAACAGGTCATAATATATGGGGAGATTTATACACATTTGGAGTTGGTGGTTGGAATGATAATGATAATACGCGAACAGGAGGAGTTTTAGGTTCTGAATCTTATGGCGCTTATTGGGGAAGCTTAGGGTACAGAAGTAGTGCATCGGTTAATTATGGTGTTTATGGCACTTCAACCTATGCTAATGGTGCTGGTAGAAGCAGTAGTTTAATGTTACAAGGAATTGGTGGTGGCTTTTTTGGAGAAATTGGTTCGGTTTCTAAAGGAAATGTTGTGGGTCAAATTAACTCTGGTAATCAATTTGCGGCATACAACTCTGGAAACGTTTATACATTTGGTAAAAACATAGAATTGGTGGGTGAAAAAGACGAACTAAAAACTGCTGTATATACTATTACTGCCGAGCAACCAATGCTTTATTCTAAAGGAAGTGCTAAATTAATAAATGGAAAAACCTATATTTCTTTTTCAGAAAACTTCAAAAAACTTTTAGCCGAAACTCCAGAAATCACAGTAACTCCAAAAGGAAACTGTAACGGTCTATACATCGCATCATCAGATAAAAATGGGTTTACAGTAAAAGAACTTAACAATGGGAATAGTAATATAGAGTTATCTTGGATTGTAGCAGGAAACCGTATTGATTTTAATCAAAATAAAGCAGAAAACGCAATAACACAAAAAGATTTTGAACAAAACATTCAAGAAACTTTATTTAATGATGGCGATACAACTGACAAAGGAAAATCCATTTGGGTAGAAAACAATACTTTAAAATTTGGTGAAATGCCAGAAAGTTTACATAAAGTAGTTAAACCAATAGAAGAAAAATAATAAATAAACTATGCCTTTTACAAATTTAGACAATAGACATTTTTCGGTAGCCGAAAGAACAGCCATCAACACAACCATCACTAGTATAGAAGTCGCTGTAACTACCAAACTAACCATAAAAATAGTAAATATTGGGGTACACCACGTTTGGAAGTGCGTTTACCCCGTTATCTAACGTGGTGCACCACGTTTGCAACGTCACTTATGTCGTTATACAAGGGGGTAAATTAGGTAAACAACGTGGTAATTGGAGTAACCAACGGGGTCATTGGAGTTTATAACGTGGTAAACCACCTTACTCAACGTGGTAAACGAAGTAAACAACGAGGTAAAAGGCATTATTTATTATTCTAACAAAAAATTTAATACTATGAAAACAAATACACAAAACATCACAACCAAAATCTTTTTTCTATTTTCTTTCTTCTTTTTTCTTAATGGAAATGCACAAAACCTTACACAAGTAAGTAATTGCGATACATCGGGAGATTCGTTTCCATCCAATTTAATTGAGTTTAATAATAAAATATATTTTATAGCAAGAACAGCAAATTCAGGCGGTTATCGCCGATTGTTTTCTTCAGATGGTGTTTTGGCTAGTACTACACAAGTAGGAATGTTAAATACTAATCCGCATAATGTTGCCAATTTGATAAAAACCGATAATTATATGTTTTTTACTTATGATGATGGAATTCACGGCGAAGAAATTTGGAGAACCGATGGCACCGAAGCAGGAACCGTTTTAGTAAAAGATATTAACCTTTTAAATAATGGTGCAAATGGCTCGTTTCCTAATTATTTAACATTGTGCAACAACAAAATTTTCTTTATAGTAACTTCTCCCACAAAATCTATTTGGGTAACCGATGGCACCGAAGCAGGAACCATTCAGTTGAATGCTTATCCTTTTCTTAGAACATTAAATGATTATTACAAACTTGCTGTACTTAATAATGAAGTTTATTTTAACTCGGGCAATGAAAGTATTAACCAATATGGTTTGTATAAAACCAATGGCACGGTAGCAGGAACTGTTTTTCTTAAAGATTGTATGAGTGCTACTTCACAAGGCGAATTTGCAACGCTAAATAATGTGCTCTATTTTTCGGCATATGGCAAACAAAGCAACGGCGCTTGGGATACTTATGGGCAAGAAATTTGGCGAACTGATGGCACTTCGGTTGGAACTTATATTGTAAAAGATGTAAACCCAACAGAGAGCTCTTTTCCACACCGTTTTTTTAAATTTAATAACAAAATATTTTTTACAGCAAATGGCAGTCTAAGCCAAGGAGAAGAGCTTTGGGCAACCGACGGCACAACTGCTGGAACCTATTTAGTAAAAGATATTGCACCAGGAAACACTTGGTCTTATATTAGAGAGTTTGTAAATATGGGACAACTTTATTTTTTTGTTTCTAATGGTAGCAGCAGCAGACAAATATGGAAAACCGATGGCACCGAAGCAGGAACGCAATGGGTAGCTAACGGACAACACAGTTATGCAGAAGACCGTTCTACACTATACAACAACAAATTATATTTTTTTGGAAATAATTTATCTAATTCTCACCTCTATACTTTTGATGGAACCACTATTACTAAAATAATACCTACCATTATTTCTTATGATAATAGTGGAGAATCCCTTAATGGCAATGTAGATTTTTTAGAATTTAATAACGAATTATTTTTTAGAGCATATTATGATTATGTTGACCTAGAAGTTTGCAAACTAAATAATGCATTAGGTATAGAAAACATAGAGTCAACTAAAGTAGGCATATACCCCAACCCTGCCAAAAATAGTTTTACTATAGATAGTAAAGAACCAATTAAAACCATAACAGCTCACGATGTTTTAGGAAAACAAATAGAAGTTAATCCACTTTCAAACAATCAATTTTCTATTGAAAAACCAGGAATCTATTTTGTAACTATCGAATTAGATAACAATCAAATAATCACTAAAAAATTAATTATTCAATAACAAATAAATTTTAAAAAAAATGAAAAAGATAATTTTAATATTTGCAACACTTCTTTCACTATTTGCTTGTAAAAAAACCAATACAACCGAAGCAAACACCGAAGTTGATACAGAAAAACAAGAAAAAATGAATGTGTATGTGGAGGCTATCAACAAAATTTCTAACCCAATATTAGATGGATATAGTTATTACCACAATTATGTTGAGGATGAAAAAGGACCTGCAGGTGTGAATAATCTTTATTTTCAAAGTGAAATTTTAGATTTTGAAAATAAACTAAAAAAACTAGAAGAAATATCTAGTAAAGAGCCAAAAATGGACATTGATGCGTTTGCCAAAAAATATCTTGTTGCTGCTAAAAAAACCATTGCACTGCACAACGAATTGAGCAAATATTATCAAAGCAAACAAAACACGGTAGATAATGGAGCAATAGGCATTGCAAAACATCCAGAATACATCAAAGCAATCAACGAATTCAGACCGATAGCCAAACAAATTTCAGATGCTCAAAAAAAACATTATAAAGCAACTAATATGGCGTATCTAAAAAAATTAGAAGCCGATGGTGATAAAATAAGACTTGCTGGCAACAAAATAATGAATGCGGCAGACGAGTTAAGAGATAATTTTAGTGCTGCTATGCACAAAGATAATGGAAAGTATAACCCTGAAATGGATGCTGTAATGAAACAAACTATGTCGTTTCAAAAACTAATTGATGAGTATGATGTTGTGGTAAAAGCTACTCCAGAAACCGAAATGAAAAGACATTTCAAAGTATATACCATTACTCGCATTCCTCGTTTTAGTGATCTTGCCAAAGATATGCTTCAAAATGTTCGTGCTTCTATTGATGCTTCCAAAAACAACGAAAGCACCACAATTGATATGTACTATAACCAAGTGTTTTCTAAAAACTCGGATATGGTAAGTGAGTTTAATACTATAGAGTTTTAATAATTAATCATAATGTACCATAAGTTTTTGGTTTATTCCAAACTTTAATGAAAAAACAGCAACCTATTTTCAAGATTGTCCAACATTATATCAAAAATTAAAAAACAAGCAAAAAGGATATTTCTATGCCTTGGTTAATCAAGGCGAAATACAACGAAAACAAATCTGGATGAACATCTGGAACGATTATAATCAATGTAATAAATAACTTTAAATTAATGAAAAAATGAAAAAAACAGCATTAACATTAGCATTAGTTTTACTTTCTATAGTAACCTATGCACAAACTGACAAAGGGGTTTATTTTAGTTTAAACACTGGCTATAATTTAGAAGCCAATAAGCAAAATAATTTTATCTATTATTATGGAAATCCAGTTTTCTTGGTGGATGCCCCAAACG
Source organism: Lepidostoma basale (assembly GCA_022606425.2). Taxonomy (NCBI): domain Eukaryota; kingdom Metazoa; phylum Arthropoda; class Insecta; order Trichoptera; family Lepidostomatidae; genus Lepidostoma; species Lepidostoma basale. Next base: position 1,684 of record JAHDVF020000888.1, on the reverse strand, counting down.
ATACAGAAAATTCTTTTACACGATTTTCATTAGGAAAAGGCATTAATGCACAAGCCAATATTGGATATATGTTCACTCAAAATATTGGATTGGAACTAGGTATAAATTACCTGTTAGGAGGTAAAACAAATTTTTCGTCAAAATATGAGAATAGTTATTATCAAAATACTTCTATTTCGTCTAAAATGTTACAATTCAAGCCTACTTTGGTATTCCAAACTAAGTTAGAAAAAATAAGTCCTTATGTAAAATTAGGAGCAGTAATAGGTACAGGTTCAATTTTTATTGATCATGAATATTATGATAATCCAGATATAATAAAATTAAAAGAAACAATGAATGGTGGGTTGGCAGTAGGATTTCATGGAAACATTGGCGTTTCATACCCACTAAATTCTAAAATGGCTTTGTTTGGTGAACTTAGTTTAGTAAGTTTAAATTATGCACCTACCAAAGGTAAATATACAGAATTTACTCAAAGTGGAGTAGATCAATTACCAACCATGGATACCAATGAAAAAGAATTTGAATTTGTAGATACGGTAATAAACTTTGGTAGTCAGGCTTCAACCGAGCCCATGAAATTAATTAGAACAACTTACTCATTCAGCAGTTTTGGATTTAATGTGGGACTTAAATATTCCATAAAATGAAAAAAATAACAACAATAATAACAATTTTACTTTTTGCTATTACAACACAAGCACAAGTAAAAATATATTTCAATGGTTTCCATTGTTATAAAGAATGCAATGATGCAAGTAGTAGTAACGAAATTTATTATATTGTATCCGCTTTCAAAGATGGAAAATATGTAAGCTCTACCAAACTACCACAAGACAGTTATTATGGTGGTGTAGATAGTGGTGGAACCTATGCGAAAAACGGAATAGAAAGTCAAGATGTAGTATATAATGGAGGAATTGGCAATATAATGTTGCAGGTCATTGCCTACGAGTGGGATCAAGGTAACCCTAACGATAGATTAAAAAAATTTATAGATTATTATACCATTAATCCTGAAATTACATCATTTAAAGATCCAAATTTATATAACAACACCTACAAAGTTTATAATAATTTTGACTATAACGGTTTTTACAGTAAAGATACAAGTCTTTCAACAGGTGATGAAATGAAAAATGATGAGGAATTTTTGGCTGAATATATCAGTATTAGCAAATCTATAATGTCTAAATACAAAGAAAATACGCTAAGTAGTAATAAAATAGAAAGTGATGCGGATTTTGACCGTTTTCCTTACAATTTTAAAGTTATTTCCTATTATGGTAATAATGAAGGAAAATTAGGTGCTTATTTTTCCTTTGCAAAGGACGGACAAGTCTCTGACCAAATGAGAGCATATTGGGAACAAAATGATTGGATAGGAAAATATGTTTCCCCTCTATCTACTACTTCTGCTACTTTCGAAAATGCTACTTTATATAAATTTAGACAAACATTTGTAGCCATACAAGGAGCTATAAGAGAAAAATACCGACAAAAAGGCATTTATGAAAAAGTTGGAAATTTAGAATCTAATGAAATGGATGTTTCCGATCAAAAATGGAAAGATGCTGGTTTTTTAAAATATAATAAATTCAGTAAAGGTTATATCGTTTGGCAACCTTCAAAATGTTTAGCACTTACAGAAGCAGAATTTGCTGCAGGACCAAAATCATTT
>JAHDVF020000887.1:0-244908 GCA_022606425.2 Lepidostoma basale | reverse complement strand
ACAATTAAATTAAAATTGTTCTCTCCTTCATACTTCTATAAGAAATGCTCTATAAAAACATATCTTTACGAACATGTTTCTTAACATGTCTTCTATCTTCTTCTTCCTTGCTGTAGACTTATGTGGTATTATGTTGTTGAATGTAGTGGAGTCTGGTGATGTCCATTCTTTGGATATATGCATGGACCGTACCAGTCCCTCCTTTTCTCTCTACTTCATTTTGTAATATCTTCAGCCTCAAAAATCTATCTTATTCTGGTGTTCTTCACCTGATCTCTTAGTATCTTGCCTCAGTGTCTTCATCTCGTCGTGTTCCTTGCTTCAACGCCATATGTTATTATTGGTCTTGCGCCGGCTTTATAAATTCTCATCTTACTCTTAATGGTCATGTCTTTGATTTTCCATATTGTGGATTTTAGAGCATCAGAGATTGCAGCTGTCTTGTTGTCATGGACTTGCATTTCTTCACGTAGATCAGCTCCTCCAGCCTATGGTCCTCCAGGTATATGGCAAGGTATCTGAACGTATAACCATTTAATTTCAAACTTCAAGTAATATATAATTCACCTTAAAAACTTATTGTTCCGAGTGTCACTCCACCTCCACCGTCCCTTTCAGTGAATTATCCCTCGGTGTAATGTAACAAGGGGTTAGTAATTTCTACATCTTAAGGACTAATCTCACTCGCTCAAGTTATTAGTAAATGACGAATAAAGGAGATTACTGCCCTTCTCTGTTCATAATAGCATCAGCGTGAATATAAAGTGTACCTCATACCTCCCGTGTACGCCGCAGGTGTTGAGGGCAGCACTAATATCTTATGTATTACGAGTATATTACGGTGTGTTCTCATGTGGATCGAGATTAATTAGAGTGTAAGGACAGTCTTCACTAATGATGTTTAAATAGTCATACAGTTTGATTACTCTTTAAATTAAAATCGTATTATCTTCTGAATGAGACGAATCAATATATTTATATAATATTGTCAAATTTTCATAATGATATTAACACATTCGTTAAAACACCTGAAACATATGATACAACTTTTTATTATTATGAAACTACATATTTTATACCTATGTAAGACAACGGAAGATATGTAGTGAATTTTTGCAATTTTTTTCAGTGGAAAAATCAGAGATTTATGTTGTCCACATTTTTAACGAAATTCGAATTTACACTAGTAACTTTTTGTAAGTTTGGAACAATTTAAATTAATAAAATTAAAAAAATACTTTTACACGTTTCAAATGAAGAATTGAAGTGGAATAAAATTAAATATGTTATATATTATAAGATATCTGTTAGAAACAAAAAGATTTGGCACATTTTAATAAGTTTGAATAATTTTTTTTAAACAATTTTTTTATTGTTCTCGCGCAACTTCTAAATTGATAAATCTCAGAAGAAGATGTATTCGCTGTGCGGCCCGCGGGACCCTTGACCGTGGGGTAAGGGTGAGAAAAATCAATACGGGTGAGCGTTGGCCTTCTAGACTGATAACGGAATAATAACAACCGCCCATCATCTATTTTCTTCGGGTTCAGTTATCTTACGAGATAAAGCTTCGCACTTTTATAGGAAGAGAACATTTTCCTTTCGCGATCAAGATGTAGAAATAATGAGAACTGTATTGTAGACGTGCGTACTATATAAAATAGAATCTTTTAGACGCCAAAACTTAGATAATCTACAAACAAATGCTTCGTAAATATCGCATTCTTATTATAATAAATTGCATTTTGTTTAATTTGGAACACTGTTATAGTATCATAATTAATTAAAGTAATTTCTATGAAATTGTCGCGATAACTGTTTCGCCAACTGATGTTGGTATCATCAGGTGTTACAATTAACAATTAATTTTAACACCTGATGGCAATAAGAATTTGATAGCTGAATCTCTACAAATATTATCTCCTAATTAAGTTCAAAAACAAAAAGCGAGATCAATTTCAAAAGGTGTCACTATAACTTTGTGATATAATTTGTCAGATGTACAATTAGCTGGGAGGTGTCCGTCTACTCTGCCTTCCCGGGAGGTCGAGCGGGAATATCGCCCACCGAAGGTCGGCAGATAATTCAATGCTCTACTTTCACGAGAGCTCAGCCGCCTCGACTAGAACGTTTCATCGCATTTTTATTGCGGGGATTCTCGATTGGGATTCTTTGGAATGTGCTATAAATAAGGAAAGGAGAGAGATCGATAGAACATAATGCACGTGCAAATAAATGATACCTGTAAAAAGCAAGAAACTCTGTTACCTTGCCGTTTATATTGCAACTTCTATTGCCCATCTCTAGTAAATTTATTTTTCAATCCTTCCTACTTTAATGATCTCAATATGCTTAACTTTAATATCATCTTAACTAGTTTTATGTTTAATTTTTACTTTTACTGTGTTAAAATGTTCTTAATTTATTGAAATTTAAGTTAAACACCTGATGATGTCAACATAGGTTGATGAAACAGCTGTCGCGTAAAATAAAATACAATTGTGATACAAAAAACAACGTTATTTAATTTAACAGTTTAAAATGTTAAGGTATCATAGTGTTTCGGCCAAAACAATGAACTATCAAATTCCATAGTTTTTAAAATGTCATTAGATTAATGTTAATTATCTGTATCAAGAACAAATGTAATAGAATCAATTCCGTCAAAAACAAAACAAATAAATAAACTTCGACTCCCGCCTAATTTGCAACTGAATGCATTTTCGGTCAATATACAAACCTCCTATCACTCACACGTTTTTTATTGATTCACATAGGAGCCTGTTAAATATACCTGACTAAGCATCCTTGGATATATTGAAAACAATTTGTTCACCAGAGCTGAACCTTGGCTTGCCAGAAGATTCAAACCCATGGCCAATATGAATAAATTAATTTCTATCGTCAATGTGGTATTTTTCATGTAGGTACTATATTTTTTAACGTTGTATCGAACACCCTTTGCCCCCAATGTTGTTGAAATCTGCGGAAACCCTTGCGGAGAGTGCATTAGATGTAATTGTATTAATTAAAACCAAATTTAATTCCTCTTACGAAGCCAGCACTTAGTCTCTGGGCTTTCTCGCTTTAAATATTTTGGCGAGAAGGAAAGTATTAAAGTCTGGGACGTAAAATGAATGAGTCAGATTAAAAGGGTGCGAAGAGGGATGAAATATATCGCTGAAGATGAGGAAAGAATGAGATGAAAAATGCGGAGAATTTGTTATAAAGGGGAGAGACACTTGCCGGTGTTGCCAACTTGTATTAAATGTAAAGAAGTCCTTGAACTTTGAAAGGAAGAGTACAGCTATAACACGGTTGGGAATAAGTCGGGTGATTTGCTTTCCTTACAAAACCCCTTAATTATTATTAGCTGCTACGAAATTTCGGTCTTTATTATTAATTACGTTTGACATTTTGTACCATTCTAAACTCAAAAGAGTGTAATTTATTCCCATTTTCTATGGGTGGGCACTAAGGTATCCACCTCATAGTATTTTCGTGACCTTTGATAATATTTTATCCTCAATTTGTCTCTTTTGATCTCGCCACGAAGTTAACGAACTGATTATATTATATTATCCGATCTAACTATCCGTTAGAGAATTGTACTTCATTACTTTGTCACATTAAATCCTCTGGCTACCAGAACTTTTTTATAATACAAAGGTTTCAACTAACATAATTTTATAAATACATGTAGTTGGAAAGTGAATTTTTTGTTTCGGCAAAATATTAAAAATCCATTCCGTCACTTTCCGGAGTAGAAAGCAGAGAGGTTCATCCACCCTATCATATCGTTTTCTGACTATTCAATTAATTTGAACATGCGATGTTTTTTCTTGGTTTTGTCGTTCAATTTATTTTTAATAACTCACGTATCATTATTAAAACTATGCCCTTCGTGTATTTTGTTCGTATCCCCGATCCACGTATCCCGTTTTTTTTTTTAATGAAATTTCATTTTATTGTCGCATACTGGCAAAGTACAATGTACCGAAAGCAGTGTGTTTCCAAATGACCTTGAAGAATATTGCCCTTGTAAACTTTTAAAGATGATCTGAATAAGTAAATATCTGAAGATGAAATTCATTTTCCCATAGCCATGTATCGTCATATAAATGTGACACATAAATTTTACATATTGTATTTCCACCAGGAAGTTTTAATTCAATCGTAGATTTGTAAAACAGTCATCACGCTTCTTACGATACCTCTTAATTTTTCTAGTGAACGTTGAGCTTTGTATATGTGTCTATTTGCACCATAAATATTCCCTTCTTCTTTTTCTGTTGTCGTGTCAGTTCACCCCATTAACGTTTGCGATCACTGCAGCGAAAATATCTCTATCCTGCGCTATTTGGAACAGGTTCCCTCTTCATTCCCGCCCAATCCTTTATATTCCCCAAACAGGACAACTACCCAACTCCCCAACGTTCTTCTATTTTGCCGATGATTATCAGGCGAAGGAGGTGGTATTTTTCTCCTCTTAGCGCATGGCCCAAGTATGAAACCTTCCTAACCTTCACACACTACAACAGCTATTTGTAAAACGATGTTTTAAATCTACTACTTTCACATTTTCTATTATTTCGACAGCGATCGGTTTCATCAGGCTAGCTGGCATCGACAGACTGATTAGTATTTTATTAATTTACTTCATTCGCTAGCAGCCTACATACACAATTAATGACATGTTATTAATGATTTCTGGGACGTCAATCAATTCGAACTATTAAAAAAAACATCGCATAATTGTATATTGACCCTCAAATTTGTGATGTATAATATTTTAAAATATTTATGAATGTAACATATATGAATACAGTAATGTATTAAATAGCATACGGTATAATAAACTTCAAAGTCCCCGAATTGCCATTGCTACTTGTTCAAGAAGTTCTGTGTCAAGTTCAAAGATCCATCTGCGGTTCGTGCTCTATCTCATTAGCTGGCGCTTTGTTGGCCACTCAGAAGTACCGAGCACGTCTAGGCGAGATGTGAAGACGACCCAAAAGATATTGTATTATACTCGTACGTGTGTCAGTACAGTTATGTAAAGCGCGGCACGTGATTTCTGTGTACACTTGGTACTCCCTGTCATGCGCCTACACGTGCCAAAATGTTGCAGAAGCTTTGATGCACTAAAAATAATACCGCTTCCTATTTATTTACTGTACCACACACAAAGATGTTATTGTTAGGGATTACTACAAAGGATTTTAAGTCTTTGTCAAGTATTTATTAACAATTCAAAGAAATGAACATGTGTTTAAAGAAATACCGTGCATTCATAGATTAAATAAAATCATTTATTAAATAACTTTAGATTTTCAAAAATGTAAGGTTTTACACAAATAAAACAACGTACATGGTACCAGGGACAGAAAAAAAAACAACAGTATTATAATTTCTTCTATATTCGCCATTACTTTGTGTTGCGGATTCATATTTGAATTACTTTTTGATAACTTTGTATCACAACACTTTATTACACTTTTTTCAGACATGTTTCGGGACACAGAAGCCCCTTCTTCAGTGTGTATAAATTTTAACAGCTAAATGAGACAAAATCGTTACTTATATACTAAATAAAATTAAAATGGTAAAGGAGGAGTGGGGGTGGTTCCAAGAAATAGTGTTAATTATATTTTAGCCGGAATAATGGGACAGGGGAAATAAATCTAGTATCGGACTGGAAGTTAAATTAATTTGATTATTTATAATTTTTTTCTTTATTTTTTATCGACTTTTTTATTTCTAGGATTTCAAGGTTGTTTAATGTTACTTTTCTATTACTGATATGCAAAACTTCAACGCCGTTATTTTTATCGAAGGAGTGATCTTTTTCTATGAGATGATTCGCGAATTCGGAAAAATTATTATTTGAGAGACACCTAATGTGTTCCTTCATTCTTAAATTAATGTTACGCGTTGTTTTTCCTATATAATAAGATGGGCAATCGTCGCATTTAAGTTTGTATACTCCCGATTGGATTAGTTTGTCTTCTTTGTCTTTATTATTTATTAACAATTTACCTATATTATTATTGGTATAGAACGCGGGGCTAATGTCTAACGGAAGATCTTTAGAAACTATATTTGTTAGATTATTAATATATAAAATTCTACGCCATTGATTATTTTTCTGATTATAGTTAGGTGGAGTATACAAAATTGTTTTAGTAAACTTATTTTTGTTTTTTTTTATTTAAAATATTATCGATTAGATTATCACTGTAACCATTATTTTTAGCAATATGTTTTATTGTAGTTAGTTCTTTATTATAATTTTCTAGTGAAAGAGGTATATTAATTAAACGAGTCAACATGGCATGGAAAGCTGAATGTTTATGTGACCTCGGATGATTGGACATATTATGAATTACATTATCTGTATACGTGGGTTTTCGAAATATGTTAAATTTCTGCATCAATCAAAATTATTTCCAATTTAATAACAAAAATTATAAACAGTCTGAAGGATTGCCCATGGGTGCACCCACAAGCCCATTATTTGCCGATATTTTTGTGAACAATTTAGAAAATAAATTTTTTAAATGTGATTCCAATTTAATTAAAAATGTTTTCATTTGGAAAAGATACGTAGACGATATTTTTTGTATTTGGACAGGCACGGATAGGCAGTTAACTTCTTTCCTCACCCTTATCAACTCCTTCCATGAACATATCAAATTCACATTAGAAATCGGACATAATAATAAACTTAACTTCCTAGATTTAACCTTAAATATAATAGACAACAAAATCAAATTTAACATATTTCGAAAACCCACGTATACAGATAATGTAATTCATAATATGTCCAATCATCCGAGGTCACATAAACATTCAGCTTTCCATGCCATGTTGACTCGTTTAATTAATATACCTCTTTCACTAGAAAATTATAATAAAGAACTAACTACAATAAAACATATTGCTAAAAATAATGGTTACAGTGATAATCTAATCGATAATATTTTAAATAAAAAAAACAAAAATAAGTTTACTAAAACAATTTTGTATACTCCACCTAACTATAATCAGAAAAATAATCAATGGCGTAGAATTTTATATATTAATAATCTAACAAATATAGTTTCTAAAGATCTTCCGTTAGACATTAGACCCGCGTTCTATACCAATAATAATCTAGGTAAATTGTTAATAAATAATAAAGACAAAGAAGACAAACTAATCCAATCGGGAGTATACAAACTTAAATGCGACGATTGCCCATCTTATTATATAGGAAAAACAACGCGCAACATTAATTTAAGAATGAAGGAACACATTAGGTGTCTCTCAAATAATAATTTTTCCGAATTCGCGAATCATCTCATAGAAAAAGATCACTCCTTCGATAAAAATAACGGCGTTGAAGTTTTGCATATCAGTAATAGAAAAGTAACATTAAACAACCTTGAAATCCTAGAAATAAAAAAGTCGATAAAAAATAAAGAAGAAATTATAAATAATCAAATTAATTTAACTTCCAGTCCGATACTAGATTTATTTCCCCTGTCCCATTATTCCGGCTAAAATATAATTAACACTATTTCTTGGAACCACCCCCACTCCTCCTTTACCATTTTAATTTTATTTAGTATATAAGTAACGATTTTGTCTCATTTAGCTGTTAAAATTTATACACACTGAAGAAGGGGCTTCTGTGTCCCGAAACATGTCTGAAAAAAGTGTAATAAAGTGTTGTGATACAAAGTTATCAAAAAGTAATTCAAGTATTATAATTTGTGAACATTTTATATTAATTTGTATTTTTTGGTGTTTTTTATACTAAAGCTATTGATTTAGCAAAGAAACTCAGGCATGAGGCAAATGTGTGTTTTTGTGGTTGTTTTACCATGATTCAATAGAAACGATTTGGGGAATAGACAGAAGAAGTTTTTGTAAAGGGATTGGAAGCCAAACAAATAAAATAAACACAAAATGTCTAATGCAAATTCACAATTACATTAAGGGTCGAAGGAATTAAATATTTATATTTTTACAAAAGACAAAGCATTTTTTTCAAAAGTGTTGTTATATAAAATGACTTGTACCTTCTTTTTCTTCGACCTATTCCTGTCCACTCTTGGTCAAATGTCTCCTCCATTTTTTTCCACTCCACTCTGTCTCTTGCAGACTGCATCCTGGTTATTCTGACGTCCATCCTTCCACCGTAGTTACGGTCGCCCTGCAACATCTCTTTGCAGTTCATGGTGTCCAAGTCAGCAGTCTTTCTGTCCATTTTCGTCCGAGCTTCTGGCTACGTGAACAGCCCATTGTCATTTTAGAGTCGCTACGCAGTGGATGATGTCAGTGAGCCAGTGAGCATTGTTTTTTTCTCTCTTTCCTTGACTCGTTTCTGGCTCTTTCCTTGACTCTTCCGTCATTCGCAGTTTTTCGGACAATGTTACAGTTTCGAGGCATTAGCATTAGCAACCGCCAGCACACACGCACCTGTCTTATTGTATCCAACCAGCTAAAACAATAATTATAAGAAACTGGGTTATCTAGTATGTTAGTATATGTTGAATTATTAAATCGGTACATAATAAGAAAAGTTAAAGAAGAAGATTTTAGTAGTTTCATTTGAGTAAGCAAATAATCGAGTTTTTACTAACAAAAAATCACCGTTATGGAATTTCACACTATTAACGCCATATGTTTTTCACAAATTTTGTGTAATGTTAAAAAAATATCTGTAATATTATTATTGTTGTGATCGTTTATATCAGTAACACCGATGAAATGTGAAGGTGCTAAATCTATTATACAAACACAAATAAACGTGATTTATCATTTAAATAATATACATTTGGTTAGGTTAGTCACCGAGTGTTTGCATTATTTAATGATAGATCTCATTAGATCATAGCTCTACAGGTAGGTAGGTACTGCTGTTCATTGTTGAATATAGGAGCGTTAGCTATTTCCGTAATCTAGAGAGACTGTTGAACCAACATACTAAAGTTGCTAGAAATCAAATCTTCATCTAATGAACTCATGACTCATTGCCTAAACACGTTTGTACATCTTCATTTTACCAGGGATTTCCACCCATAAGTGCTGGTATCCAGCAAACAAATACTCACATATCTTTAAATGACTTTATAAGGTTTAAATAATTTATCAAAAATACGGAGGCTGAATCTCAGTTGAGTAATTAAGACTTTATTAATTTTGAAATATAGTTGTGATATTACGTTTTTATTTAATCTTGGTAAAGATTCATAAAATATATATAAAACAAATTATTCAATAATTACGTAAAATCTTAAGATGTCTTTATTTTATTTTGCGTATTTGTTATACTTTTAATCAATTGTGTATGTACTCGTATACTTTTGTGTAATTTTAAAAATAAGTGCAGGTAAATAAAAATATCAATAATTAAATACCGATGAAGACCTTTTCATTCATATAGATTTTTTAATGTGGAGTTTAGCATAATTGTTCAAGAATCGATAAATTATTAAAATATATTACACGTTATATAATACATTTCTAAGTTTTACTATAAAACGAAACATTTGACACGCATTCAACGATATAGTCTTATGGTTGTTACGTGACCGTTTTCATTAAAATAGTGGTACATGTAAAAATGACAAAATATTTGACCGAATCACCGCAGCTCGCATGACTAAGGGAAGGAGTATCTAACATTCTAACGGTTCATGGTGAGTCGTGTTGGATTTCCCATAATGTCATTCCTTTAATACACTAACTAAGGTTTAAATGACTCTGTAGCTTGCCTGATACGGCTTGCAGGTGCTTGCCCAGTGGAAGGGTACTTGCGGATGTTTTCTTTCTAGTAGACGCTACGCTAGGTGCACTGATGTTTCCTGTCTTGTGTATCCTTTCTGTGGGCAAGTTTTAACTCTTTCTGGAGAAGATTTCCTTCTGGCCGCTCCCAATAGAAGGATCTTTTATATTATCTAACCTAACCTAACCTAACGTAATCGTCTTCCATTCCTCGACAATATTGTAAGACTTTATCATAAACCCTAAATCCCCCCTCGCCCTCTTTCGGAGGAACACTCCGGGCCATACATTTAGCCCCATCATAAAACAACTACCAAATAACATTCCAACAATGTTTCCTACTGACGTAAGAGGAATAGCCATTAGAGCTGAACCTCTGTAAGCCAGAAGATCCAAGTCCAAGTCCAATTATATTTATTGAACACCAATTTTTTTTTAAATAAAAATATAAGTCGTTAAAACTATAATATATGAAGTAGTTTCATAATTAAACAAAATAAAATACAATCGTGATACAAAAAAACAAACTTTATTCATTAACAGTTTACATTTGACTATTTAAACAAAAAATAAATAAAAAAACGTTTTTCTACAATTCTACGGTGTGATATCATTATTGGAGATATCTGTAAGGGAAATTACCATATTCTATAATAAAACAACTTATAGAGATACGCACAACAGTGTAATAAATTAAAAGTAAATTAAGAATTTAAATTAAATTCATCGACAGGTTACATAAGCATGGGACATGGTTTCAGCTAAAAACCTAACAATGAAACAGTCATTATTTTGATTAGAGGGAACTAATTGAAAATATGTCAAAATTAGAATTATAGTAATTAATAGATACTTGTGTCCTCAACGCAATAAAGCACGATTGTAATTAATACGAATAACAATATCTGTTTTCAAGAATTTTATTATATTTTTTGGGAATGACATGTTTCATGTAAGGCATTATCACATAAGACATAATAAAACTTCTAGAAAACAGACGTTTTCATTTGTATTCATTATTTAAAATTGAGTTTTAAATCATTGTTCAAAAAACAATTAATTAGCATGATTGTAGATAGTAAAACATATTTTTTTATAAACTTAAGTAGGTAACACTGTGAAATTTCATGAAAAACGTTTTTTTTTTCGAATCCAAACAAGGTTTTTCACTACTTTAAATATTTTTAAACAGATAAGATCTTATGAATTAAATATTATCTGTTTAAAAATTTACCTTGATGAAACACACAATCTAATGAAGTGTGTCCATCGCGAACAATCTCCATTGGAGTTTAATTTCCTCGAAGGAGTACGGTCGGTTAGAGTCGTGGGTTATTAATGAACTTGTCCTGCAGTCATAAATATGTGCAAGTTGCGTACTATCAGTGGAGGATCCCGTCTGGTAATGTCGTCTGCGCTTTGTACAGACTCGAGACGTGGCATCAGGTGAACACTGGACATGAGTGCTCGTATAAGAAATACGCCATCTTCGGAAGAATGGCGTATCCTTTACATCGGTGGTTATTACGTAATTGGTAATGTATTTATTCTAGGAAAAATCAGTAATAATATGGTGGATATAAATATTACATCTTTACTACAGATTAAAATGTATATAACTTCTATATTCGCCGCCATTTTTCGTTGACCATTCACATTTGAATCATTTTTTGAAGAAAAAAAAGTATTTTAACAACCGCTTTTTGCATTTTTCAAAAACTTTTTTTGGGTCGCAGACGCCTTACTTCGGTCTAAAGTTTTGACCATTTAAACCTGTTAAAATTTCTACACTGAGGAAAGGCGTCGGTGGCCCTAAAAATGTTTAAGAAAAAAGCAAAAAGGTGTTGTACAAATGCAATGTTTTAAATTTTTTTTATAACAAAAAGCTAAATCAGCTTATTGAAGTAAATAAGTTGAATTCCAGAATACTCGAACTAACTAACTAAATAACCATCACGCCTTCTCCCCGGAGGGGTAGGCAGAAAGAATGGACCGCCACACTGTTCTGTCCTGACATACTTCTTTCGATTCCTCTATATTCATACATTTTGTCATGCACGCACATCCATTTCTCCGACTCCTCACGTGACCGACATTCAATATTTGATTGATTTGATCGTGTCACGTTTTCCTCGGCCTTCCTCTATTTTTAGCTCCGTTCACGTCGTTTACATATACCCTCTTCTCCATTCTCTCTTCACTCATTCTTTACATGTTTCATGTTTTTTCAGATAACTCGATAACTTCAGTATACCAGGAATACCTAGGCGCAGTTAGTTATGGAATAAATAAATAAAATTTTAAAATGGTAACGTTGCTATTCAGAGATAATGCAGTATCACCGAGCGTCACGTGGAAGGGTATTTGTTATAAGAATTTATTTAAATCCCGGGAACCGAGCCGAAATACCTCCGTACCTAACGTCCAACTATTCGTCCAGTCCTCGGTGCATCACGGATTCTGCTAAATGCTCATCTAAAAATACCGTGGGAACTGGCGGGACAGAGCACTAAATTAGCAATTACTGTCATTTACCGACAGTGGCGCCTCGCAGACATTTCCTGGAACGCGAGCTAAGAAACTTCATAGATAATTCAATTACACTAAGTCTACAGTTTTTCTAGGTATTCTAGTAATGTATTTGAATTTTGAATCAATGTTATTTTAGATACTTTTTTATTTTAACATAAAAATAATAAATGGCTAGAAAAATCTAATTAAATATAATATTCACCCTTTTAAAATGATATAATATTAAAGTGTGAAAATTATATTATACTATTAGGTCCTTACATATGAAATTGGCGTTTTGTATGGGAAGAACATAAAGTTGATTTTTTTTTAATATAATATATTTATTTAATCAAAGTATGTACCATTGCTATCTACGCACTTTTGCCATCTCATAGGTAGTTCATCGATCCCTTTACTAAAAAAAACATTCGGACGGGAATCAATAAAATCTTTGAAGTCGGTTTGGACTACCCCATCGGAGTTGAATTTTTTCCCTTGCAAGAAGTTATCCAGAAGACATTCCAATTGAAGCTCTTCTAATTTGGTAGCCGTCTGTTGTGCAGTGTGTGGTCTAGCGTTATCATGAAGCAGCAGTGGCCTAGAGCGATTAACCAGCCTCGGTTGTTTAGCAGCTAGCTTTTCCATCATGGTTTGCAGTTGCTGACAATAGACATCTGCCGTAATCGTCTGGCCAGATTTAAGAAAGCTGTAGTGAACGACACCAGCACTAGTCCACCAAACGCTCACAAGTAACTTTTTGGAGTCAATTTTCGCTTGGGGCATGGTTTGGCTGGTTCGGCAGGGTTCAGCCATTGCGATGAGCGCTTCCGATTATCATACAGGATCCACTTTTCATCACAGGTAATGATTCGATTCAAAATCCCTTCATTATTGTGCCGGTTGAGTAATGCAACGCAGCAGTCAACGCGCGTTTGTTGATTTGCTTCACTCAATTCGTGAGGTACCCACCTTTCAAGCTTTTTCACCTTCCCAATTTGCTTCAAGTGGATTAAAACAGTTTTATCACTAACACCGCAGCCTGCAGCTAACTCGGACGTGGTTTGCGATGGATCCGCTTCCACAATAGCCTTCAATTCTTCATTATCAACTTTGGTCTCTGGCCGTCCACGGGGCTTGTTCTGCAGGTCGAAATTTCCAGAACGAAAACGTTGGAACCAAAAACGCACTGTGTTTTCTTTTGCGGCACCGTCGCCATACACATCATTAATCCTTCGAGCCGTTTCTGCAGCACTGGTGCCACGGTGGAACTCGTACTCGTAAATAACGCGATATTTCAAGTTTTCCATTTTGTAAACTGAGTGACGCAAAGAAAAAAAACAATTGAGGAAAAAACAAATGAATTATAATTTTCGAAACACAAATACTTGAGTAAATAGCTGTATAAATTTGAATTTGGAATTCCTAACCAAAGAGAAGATATTTGAGATCAAAGTTGCCAGTACGGCAAAACGCCAATTTCATATGTAAGGACCTAATATTTTAAATTATATTATTGACCAAAGATAGCGTCAGTTTTTTTTACATCTTTATCGCCCGGAATCGAACCCGTGGATCTAGGGGATAGAACGCTTGGCTCCTGATCCAGGGTACTTGGGTTCAAGCCTAGACACGACCAGATTCCTTCTTCATAATAATGAGCTATTTTCTGCTCACATTGAAGATTGTAATAATAAATTCTAATATCATTGATTTAAAAAAATAAAAAGTTTATATTAATCAAGCAAACCAAAAACGTTACAATTATAATCTGGACGCAATGCAATGGTAATTATGATATGTTCCAAACATTGTCAGTGCACTTATTGCCGTAACAGATCCTCCGTTGCACTCGTATATGAAGTTGAGAGGAGATCAGATCTGCTGTAGGTACTCGAACACGCTCAGAGAATCATTCAATGTTCCGCATCTCGAGTCCATTCAGGAGAACACAATATTCTTTCCCGAGATCGTTTTACCATTCCTTCGTTCGTTCAACACGACACAGTCAGAGTGCTAACATGGCGCCCGATGAATGGGCTGCTCAACCAGAAACGCGTTAATGGAATATGGTCTTACGATTTTTATTATGAATTAAAACATAATTTTTTTCCACTGTTGAGTTTATTTTCTCGACATGTTTCGAAGGCTTTACACCTTCATCATCGGGAGAACGATGAATTTATATTGTTCTTCCGATGATGAAGGTGTAAAGCCTTCGAAATTTTGTAATACGAATAATTAAATAATTGCGTAGATTTTGTTAGCAATATGTTTTTTGTGATCTTGGGTATATCCACTGTCTTCCTCTGTTTCGGAGATCATTGGAGTCTCCATCTCTATCTTATGAGGTAGTTATAACTCATCATCATCCCCTTCTTGGTTGTGGGTCAGCACGTGACTGAGAAGAGCCCAATCCTGGACGCATCTACGGCAGGGGAAGGAGCTGGTAGTGAAGCCGTCACCGACTCCCAATGGTCTCTTCTTTCTCAAATCAATTCAGTTTATTAACTCAACAGACATTACTTCTTTTTTTTCTTCTTCTTCGACGGCCCTACAGCCCATATCGAACCTTAGCCTCCAGTATTCTTCGCCTCCAACTCCTCCTGTCCTCCGCTTCGACCCTCTAATCTGAGATTCTTAACAATTTCGCCCCATCCCTGACAACTGCATCCTCCCATCGCAGCCTTGGTCGTCCAATTGGTCTTCTACCACCTGGGTGCCACTCCAGCAATCTTTTTGGGGTTCGCGATGACGGCATCATCTGCACGTGACTGGCCCATCTCAGTCTATTCAGTCTGACCTGTGTAGAGTGACTGGGAGCTTTGTAAATATAGTACAGCTCGTCATTATGCCGCACTCTCCAGCCTTCACCGTCATTCACACAGACATTACAAACATCATAAATGTTTTTGGCATCCATTGAGTACAGGTAAAATATTATAGACATACAACATAATACCAGGAACGCATGAGAGATGGTTCGACATTAGAAATCTCTTCTTCCTCCTCTCTGCGCTGTGCTTCAAAGTCCTGAGTACCGTTTTGTACTGTCATTCTCCATCTAGGTCTGTGTTCTGCAGTATTTTCCCAACAATCACAATCTATGTTAGTTTTTTGATGGTTTGATTTTAGGGAGTCCTTGAAGCGTTTCCTCTCTACTACACAGTACATAACTACACTGTACACGAAGACTCCCATGAAAAGTTATTAAATTATTAAAAAAGCAATTTAGGATTTAAAAACTGCTGTGAAAAATTTCACGCCTGTTATATAAACAAATAATATTTTATACCTAATATAATATTATGATTTCAGATTATAATTGTATCGTAAGAAGTAGTGTAGTGGTGGTTGTATCAATAATATTTTCAGAGCGAAGAGTCTGCTGAATCGGGGCTATTTTGTTTTTTACGTTTGAAAGTTAATCTAATCACCATTTAAGTTAATGAAATCTCATGGCAAAGACTTTGATATTTCAGATATTTAATTAGAATTTCTTCAATAAACCGTTCCAATGATCAGCGTCCTTGCTCCCCTGGGACAGATGCGGCTTCTCCTCTTATGTTCACGTTCACATTATGATTAATCATGGCGAGAGCGAGCTCCGCGTGTCCCGGGGTCCGCCGCCACCTGACTCAACCATAAACTAGCATTACTCCTGATTGCTTTCAATTTGCATCAATGAAATCTCTTTTTTTCAGGTCAATTGGCGTGTAAATTTTGCTTGCGTACATTTGTCATTAATTTGGTGAATCATATCTATTAGGCGGGAGCGCCATGTGATGTTCTATGGTACTTCGTTTATAAATTCGCTGTTTATTAATATATGATGGAACTGTATATCAGGGACAACTCGACTGCTGTTTGACCGATTAGATATACGTACTCGCACTAAGTATTATGTACGACTTAGATCTTCTGGCTTACAGAGGTTCAGCTCATGTGACTATTCCTCTTACGTCTGGTGGGAACATTGTTGGAAGGTGATTTGGTGGGTTGTTAGTTTATGCGGGGGCATGATTTGTGTGGCCCGGAGTGTTCCTCTGAAGGAGGATCGATTTTGGGCGCTTGTGGCGGCTGGAGGTGTTTGGGTCGTAATTTGAGAGGTCATTTATTGTGGGGTTAGGATGTGAAGGGAGTCCTTTGTAAAAACATTCGGCAAGTTTCAGAATGAATTAATCTATCATCGGGATTCCCGATTCTAGGTGCAGTTGTGTGATCCTGGTCCATGAAGGCGCACCAAGCGATAAACGGATAGCCTTATTTTGCAGGATTTGGAGTTTTCGTATGTGACTCGAAGCTGCATAGCCACAGATTGGGGCTGTATAAGTGAAGATTGGCCTTATGACCGTTTTGTTTATCAGGACGAGTTATTTTAAATTTTCTTTTAAATTTTTTATAAGGAGTATAAGGAACCCTTTAGAATCTAAGATATCGTTTGATTTGAATAGAATTTGAGCGCCGATAAACCATTACAGAACTCAGATTACCGACCATTACAGAAAAGAAAGAGTTTTATTTTAGAGTCCGTAAAGCCAATTTTTTTCTTCTTTATTTGACATTATTATATGAACAGAAAGTTGAGTTATACGTACACACTTTGGTTTAAATCAATTGTCTGTGCCTGTAACCTTCACTCCAAGTTCAATGTAGATGAGTAATTCTATTTAGTATGGAATCACTCGCGGCGACAGTCGTTCGGGAAGTTCAGTTGCGATACACAGACCAATGTTTAAATTTTCAAAACCTCTTGTTAAACTGGAGCTAATCGACTTAGCATCGCATACTGATTAAACACTATAATTTTGAATAAAAAAGAAAATACCGATCAACCTGAAACGGAAAGTCTATGAAGCCTGCGTTCTGCCAGTTGGTACTTATGGTCTTGAAACTGTTACATTGTCCAAACAAAGTGTCGAGAAACTACGAGTGACTCAATGAGCCATGTTAGGAATAAGCCTAAGAGACAGAGTCAGAAACGATACGGTGAGAGAAAAAACAAAGGTCACTGACATCATCCACCGGGTGGCGACTTTAAAATGGCAATGGGCAGGTCACGTAGCCAGAAGCTCAGATGAAAAGTGGACAAGAAGACTGCAGACTTGGAGACCGTCGACGGCAAAGAGAAGTGCAGGGCGACCGCAACTACGGTGGAAGGATGATCTGAACAGACAGTCGGAATAACCTGGATGCAGTCTGCACAGGACAGAGTGACATAGAAGCGAATGGAGGAGGCCTTTGCCCAGGAGTGGACGGTAATAGGCTGAGGAAGAAGAAGAAGAATTTTAAAACACCGACATTTCAATTGAAATAACAATATGCGAGGGGTTACATCATTAAATAAATAAATAAATATTTTTAACAGTTCGATCATTGCGGAGAAAGAATTTGTGAATCTACCAGAAGGTGATTAAATAAACCAAGTAAAGGTTTTCTTGTTTCTTCGTTCACCTGGCATGTCTCAAGGTAATATTTTACAAACTTTTTCATACAATGGAGTCATTTTTAAAAACATTTTGTTTACGAATTCAATTGTGTTTATTCGGTTGCCATTGTTCAATGTTTATACCAAATTAAAGGTACCTACCGAACAATGGACATGAAATGAACACTTCTCAATCCTTACAAGCACTTCGTGATGTATATTTTATGACATTTCAAGTACTTCCTTAATGAATCAGTGATTCTCGTATATCTCGTT
Organism: Lepidostoma basale; assembly: GCA_022606425.2. Classification (NCBI taxonomy): domain Eukaryota; kingdom Metazoa; phylum Arthropoda; class Insecta; order Trichoptera; family Lepidostomatidae; genus Lepidostoma; species Lepidostoma basale. Next base: position 226,919 of record JAHDVF020000887.1, on the reverse strand, counting down.
AAAGCGTTGTTAAAAAAATGTTAGAAAACTCTGAAGACATGTTAGAGTCGACGTTAATAACAAAAAAACATTTCCCTCAGCACGCCACTGGCCCCGATCCATTGCCACTCTCATCCATCCATGTCCAGCAATCCTTATAACATCGTCGGTCCAGCGGGCAGGGGGACGTCCAATTTTACGGAATCCTACGCGCGGTCTTTATTCCAGAACCCGTCTTCTCCAACGGCTGTTGGTACTCCGACAAATATCGCCAGCCAACTGCTTCGCCAGCCCACTTATCCTCAGAGCCACCTTAGTCACTTTGGTCAGTTCATTTCTGATTCTGTTCCTCGAAGTTTCTCGAAGTTCCAAGCATGGCTCTTTCCATGCGGTTTTTAGAACATGCAAAATATGAACTCGGATTATACAAAGTATTTTAAAACAACATATTGAATCATAGAGAGCTTTCTATGATAGTTTAACGAGACTATACTCGTGCAGGAAGGATCTGTCATTGGATTTATTCTGCCACCAGGATCACGGTGTCACTTGCCCCACCAATCACCCCCGAATAACTAACTCTGTTGGTACTCTCCCTCAAGCCACCCCTCGCCCGCGCCACCTGCAGCCGCGCCCCGTGGCCACTGGCGACACAAACGCTTCATTGCTCAAGGTAAAACATATGAAAGCTATGACAAACAAATAATAAACACCTGCTCATATGTACATAATACAATATGTTATACACTCCTGACTATACAGCGTGAGCGGTCCATGAAAATTATTTTGTTATAAGTTAATCATAAAATATCTTTTGGGAATGGTCTAAAGCTTTTTATTATTTTTAAAAGGAAAAAGACCAATAAAACATCCACAACACAAAGTATGACGAACATAGAAGAAATAATATATAAAGTTACATATGCCTACATCATGTATATTATACCCTGTACAGTGTTAAAGCCTATATAAATATAATATAATACATGCACACCCCCTGGTGGAATGAAAGTAAAGTTAGTTTGTTTTTCAGAGTTGCTTCTCATTGTTGTGGTTTGAACAATGAGTGGTTCAAATGAAATGCATTCATTTGATTCTATCAGCTGTTTTTAGTAGATACAATACAACTCAATATTCATAGATATTGTATTGTGTATGGCACACAAAAACCAAATCATTAGTTAAATCCTTTTCCCACCACGATCTCCAGGGTTAAATTGTTTTGAATTAGATAAACATCGAATTATGCAAAATCGGAAAGTTTAAAATTAACATTTCGAACTCTTGGGAAGATACAGGAGGGTGTAGGTGTAGGTATAGGAAGAAACGTGTTTTAATCTACGTCATAGACTGTGCGACCGCTGGCGCTGGTACTATTGAATATGTATTTTGTTATTGGGGCGTCTCTTTGATTTAGTTTCGCGTTGAAAGATAAGTATGTTTTTTAAAGGCTGGGTATTTATTATCCTGGAATACCTAGAGAATTAAATCGTTATGTTTCCTTCAGCTATGGCAGAGCATGGGGGCTTGTCTTATCATGTGTCCCTAGTTGCCACACTAAAGTATTTCAAATCACTCCTGTCGTGGAGTGATTTGTCTTATGGGTTAACAAGATGCTATCCGAAGTGGATCTTTTCAGATGAAGCAATAGTGAATTTGCGAATTCTCTATTGTTTGGGGGAATAAAGAGGTCAATATTCTGTTGATATTCGAGTAATTGTTCACGACCACGTGACAATAATAATATAATAATACGTCGTTAATGTTGCCCATTACCGAATTAACCGATGAAAGTGAACCTTATAGTACATTTTGTATTGAAGTCTCTCGTTAACAGATTAAATCAATTTAAAATGGGAAAGATTAAACATATCTGATTGCAAGCACCAGTTAAGTTTATAATAATTAAACTCTAACATATTGTGATGAGTGATTTGTGATTTTTAAAAAATAAAAAATATATGCAAGAATATCGAATGGTTTTAAAATATATCTGCACGTAATAATACTAATATAGTTAAATATAATTCTGCTACCTCTTACCACCGCAATAGACGCAAAAACCTGAACGGCCTCTGTATGCTAGAAAATCATAAAAAACAAGTCTAATAAAATTGATTACTGGTGCTGACATCTAGCGTCACGTTCCTTAAATCAAATTACTTAATTAGTGTGCTCGAGCTGCTATTTTCTTATTATATTATTTGATTGAAAATAAACTGGATTGATTGACTTGTTGTTAGACAAAAGTAAAATAAAGACCTTAGTTTGTTGCGTTCGTAGCAAATGACACTATGTTACATCCAATTACAAACAGTACGCAAATTTAGTCAGTTGGTCTATCGGATCACAGATGTCGGTACTAAACTACTCAAAGTGTTCTTGGAGATTCCTAGACCGGATTTTATGATTATTATTTACTTTAATATACTATTACTTATAATACCTATATTATTTAAAAATATACCACTACGAAAGAAATATTATTAAATACCATATTTTATTCATAAATTCAAAATTCTTTCCTATATTTTTTTATAATATTACTTGTTATTTTTAATTAATTCAGGTTTATTATAATTGCTTTTATATTAATTCTAAAAGGTTTCGGCGGTTCACTGCCATCGTCTAATTGCAAGAAAAGTAGAATGGGTTAATTAAGGGGTTACGCCACCTTGGCTTTCGGAAAAATAGGTATAAAAATAAACATTTTTTAACACAGCCATTATATATAATAATATTTTGGGAGATGCCTATTGGTGGCGATGAGGTTCGCAACCCATCACACCGCGTCTCTCGCGTTGGCGAAAAGAGAAGAATGGAGTGCAGCATCGATTAAAGTGTTGCAGTTCATTCTTTCTGTCTACCCTTTCGGGGAAACGGCGTGATGGTAAGTTAGTTTTTTTTATATAATATATAAAATAAAATAATCTTTATTTAATACATGTACATAGTATTTTTATGAACAATTACAATATAAAATTTTGAAAGAAAAAATAATGGCGGACATATAAGCCGATTTGTAGAGCCCCGTTTTGAAAATCCTTGCTGATGGTGTACAATGTGTACATGATTTCTTTATAATGCATTGTCTGAAATCAAAAAAACAAATTGTTTTTAATTAAGAATTGTAATAGCTATCAAGTGACGTAGGGATATTGATTTTTTTTGTAGTAATGGCAGCTGTTTGAAAAAAAAAAACTCAAAATTTCTATAACTTTTGAACAATATATTTTTTATAACTTTCGAACAAGACACCCAATCAACAAAAGCCTAAGTCACATTTTAGATAATATTATGGAAAATAACTGGTGTAAAATTCAACCAAATCGGTTGAGTACATCGGGAGATATCGTGTACACCGTTTTGAAAAAAGTGGTTTCGAGAAAAAATCAAGAGAAAAAAAAACAGGACGTCAGCGTCTTTAAATATTTTTTAAAAATAACTTTTAGTCTGCGATTCCTGAACCGTACATGATGTATTCTATTGTTGCTGTGATGTCTTCTGATTCCATTTGAGTTCCTCTGATTTTTTCCAAATTTCAGGGTGGCGCAACCCCTTAATATCTAATATTTTTAATTGATATTTCTTGGTAGAAGTTCGTTTTAAATAATGAAAAAAAAAAATTGTATCTTTACCTTGTTTTTTTCTGGCGGCCACCAGAAGATGGCAGCAAGCTGCCGAAACCGATCGACGTTGAACAGAGGTGGAAGCCCACGGAATATATAACAATAAAGAAATTTTGTGTCAATTGTTATTACCCTAAATATCTTCTTTTATTTTCAATAATTACGGAAAAATATACAATAAGTAATTGAAATAATTATCATTATGATAAATCCTTATTAACGGAAATTGGATTATTAATTAACCGCGTCTCCCGCGGGGCGAAAAGAGAAGGATGGAGTACCGCATCGGTTAAAATGTGACAGTCCATTCTTTCTGCTTACCCTTTCGGGGAGACGGCGTGATGGTTAGTTAGTTAGTTTTTTGGATTATTAATTACATTTAATAATGTGTATATTAATCCTAAGATTATTTTTTTCTACCTCTGTCATCAATAGAAATGTAATTAATTACGTTAAAAAATATTTTTTTGCGAAATTTTATGCGTTTAAGTTAATTTTATGTTTAATTTTTTTGATCACTGAAAATCACCGCGCTTACTAAATACAAGACGTCTTTGAAGTCATATAAAGGGGACATAAGATATTATGTGACTAAAAAGGTTCCGGAAAGAGTAGAAAGGTTGTCTTGAGTTATAATAGTACATGAAGAATAACAAACATGCCACATGTAGGTATGTGTAAAATAACGAAAACGCGCGATGACGAGCGAGGCTCTTTACCAATATCTCGGGGAATATTATTCTAACAATTTGTACTAATCATAATATTAAATGGAATGATTTATAAAGTGGCATTTTTATGAACTTATCATCTCATGAGCGCTGTAAGTCGCAAGTGTACCTATGGTATACAAGTTGGAGATATTAGCGTGGAAGTCATTGTGAGTCAAACCCAATTAAGAGATAAAGAGTATCCCATGTTTTGTTGCGTGTGCATATGAATGTTGAGGAAGCGAAAGAGTAGGTAAAGAAATAAAAGTGTGGCGATGAAGTAAAAGTTCGTATGCTATATATTCAATATTGAAACATGTTTAAGATCTGCAATAGATATTTATCAAATACTTGTACCGCTACCAAATAATGTATCCACACCGTCTACAGCCATAAATAAACCCGCACAATTGTAACCCTGATTCAAGAGTGTAGGAGGCGTTTCTCCGCTTAATATTTCCCTCCGCCGCGCCGAGTCCGTCCGAGCGGGCTACGAGCTACATGCGGAATGTAGTCTGTTTTATGTCATCCTTTTTCGAGATTGTTATTAATGGTCCAGTCCCTTGCACCTTGTATCTCCTCCATCCCGGGGGCTTCCCCGAAGGGCTCTTCCCCTTTTTCTGTTGCTTTAAGCCAATTTAAGGGCTTTTGTTTATGTCACGCGCTCACGTCCCGCGCCGGGGGACATGTCCAGCTTTTTCTTTCCCAGTTTTTCTCATATCTCTACCCTCCACACACCACTAGTCTCGTAGATTCCTTCTCCGTATTTACTGAGGAATGGACGTACAACCTTAATTTTAATCATTTTAACAGGTTTGTAATAACTTCACGTAAACAACATACGTATAGAAATCAAATCGCGTTGTATTATTAATATTTAATCTTACCATACCAAGAGCGTAGATTGTTTAAATAAATCCATTCAAGTCCATTGATAAATAATATTTTGTGGATGGCAATGAGCTGCCAGACCCGTCGAAACTAAATCAAGAAGTAAACAACAAAAAGTAATTATAATTATATATATTTTTTTCATTATTTACAATGAAATTTTTCTAAGAAATTGTGAAATATTACTCTAATAAAATACGAGTATAATGAAGATTTCAGAAAACAGATGGTGTCATCAATTCTTCTTCCTTCTTCGTTTCCTCATTACTGAGGGCCGTGATCTATGTAGCTGCCGTGGCTAAAACAATACGCCTTCAATCCTCTCTGTTCTTCGCAGCTCGCATCGCCGAGTAGAGGTCTCCCTCAGTCTTCTCCTTAATCTGGCTATACCATCGCGCAGAAGATCTGCCAATAAACTGGGTTTTAACAATGTTAAGTATTTAGTATGGAGTTTTACATCCTGGTTCAAGGAACAACTTTTTTTTTACGTTTTCATAAGACGAAATTTACCTCACATACTACCTACGATAAAATATATCGTATTTGACATACTCGTATTTAGGGTATTTGAGTGATTGCGGTTTAAACATAGACTTGTGTTGATTGTTCAACGTTTCACATATCCCTTTGATAAGAGATTTAGTGACTGGCTGGATGCGCCGCGCACTGTTTGCAGAGTTGCCAAACAAGATGAAGCCAGATCAGCCCTCCAAGTCCTCCCCTCGGCTCTAATGATAGTGTCGCGTGTTCGGAGTTGATTACTAACGATTTCCTAATTTAGATGCCGTCATTTTATTTCTCAACTGTAATCAAAGTACACGAATTTTATACTGATCGCTAATCATTGCCTTGGAAAATTTAATGAAACCTTTTATTTTATAAAGAATGGTTACCATTTATTTTTTTATACAAGCGCTAGGATCATTAACCAATAGCGCAATAATGGGACTCCGGGACTTCAAAAAACTCAACCATCCCCCATTCTTTATTCACCCAAGAAAGAATAACTCATTAAAGTACGAGTTAAAATAATTTTATTGAAAGATCTTTAATGTGATAAAGACCTTTATGAATTTTTAATAGTCCAGAAACCGGTTGACAACTGGTAAAATAAATCAGATGATTATAAAAAGGTATATTTTTAGCAGTTTAGTAATATAGCGTGTATGAATAGAATTTATTATTTGTTCGTGTCTTGTCACACCTCCATGGCGCATGGGGTCTCGAGGATTCTTCTTCACCCGAAATTCTATTCTCCTACGCCTGATGTCAAATGCCATTCCTAGTGAGGCCTGCCGCCATTATCTCGTCTCGCAGGGTTCTCTAGGTCTTACTCGCTTTCGTAGAGGAAGCTTGAGAGGTATATCAGGACAGAGCAGTATGGCGATCCATCCTCTCCATAGAATTTACTTTATTTAACACATCGATTTTCTCTTCCACATAAATTATTGCTACCAACATTAAAATTGAGTTGAATTCTAATAACTTTATTTTTGTATAAAAGCCGGTCGCAGATTCTCACCACGTCTGAGTAAGCGAAGCGTGACTCTTATATTTATTATAATATCAATAAATAAATACATAATTTCCAAATAATACGAATGAAGACGTATATTTAAGATTCATTTTGTTTTATGGGAATGGCATGTTTTGTCTTACTAAGGCATTGTCAAATTCGTATTTTGCTCCATTAGTTAGGATATATAAACAGTAACGCGTTTGCTTCGTAATTTTTGGTTAAAAAACTTTCCCATTTGAAGTCAAATAACGTAAAACATAATAACTCAAAAACCTAAACCTTCTCAGGCAACATAGAACCACTTTTCTGAAATACCTTCAGTTTGCAAACATAAGCGGAAATGCCAATAATAATTAAAAGTAGTGTAGACTCTATAAAATTAAAACAAATATTCTCGCTACATTTGACCTCACCAAGACTATAAAATACAATTTCTGGAAAACGGAGGTTTTTCTTTCGAATTAATTATTGTGGCGGCTCAAGAAAAATAAATTAATGTATATTTAGTTAGCAGTTTTCCAGCTTCGTTCGGAAACAAGAAAAGCTAACTTAGCTAACAATAAGCTACTTAATTTTTATTGAAAAAGAGGATCCGATTTGGTCATAGAATCAGATGGTTTTGGCCCGCCCAAGTCGTAACAATCAGGGCGACGGACCTCTTACATAAGCAAGAATAAACCCAATCATCATACTCTTTGAAACCAAAGAAGGATCTCCGAAAGACCGCATTAGCCGAGACTAGTTATTTTCTTGCATCGTTTCGTATATCGGTTTTTTCTCACCCGAGACTAGCGCCATCTATTAACTTACGGCAAAACCATATACATACACGATGATTATTTTTAACGCAGCATATTGATGTAAAATTCAAAAAGTCTTTATTTTTTGAGTACTTTTGAGATTATTGTAAAAAATAAAGCATAATTTTATGTTTTGTAAAAAAGTAACGTAAGTAAAAAAAAGTAAAGTAAATAAAAAATGATTCCTTCGAGCCGGATTTGAACCAGCGACCTATGGATGACAATGTGTATTAACCTCTACAGTCCACCGCTCTACCAACTGAGCTATCGAAGGCCTGCGGGGTGAGGTTGATATAATTGTATTTACCCATCGGCTTACTAAAAAGTTTTAACTTGTTCGTATTTTGTATTGAAGCAGGTCGCCTACCGGTAAGCCGATTGGTTGTAATTATTTTTTTACCGCCATACTTTTACACCTTTGATGTTTTAACGATAAACATAACTGTAATTTCAAAAATTAGTACGTATAAACATATTTGCTTATCCTGATTCTTTAGTTTCTGAGCCAAAATACTTTTAATTATTATTAGAATATAGGTTTTATATAAGATACATACTAATAATAATAAAATGCTAATTTCAAAAGCGCCGTTTTCATCATATTATAACCACTGGGTGCATATATTTGCTACTGCTAAAACTAAACAGAACTTTTATTTAGAATTATGAGTTTGAATGAAAATGTAATAATATATTTTAGTAAGTGTTTTCAACAACTAATCCGTTATTTTTCTCTTGTTGCAGCAAAACTATCTTTCAAATTTTGGTTACTTACCACAAAGTAATTCAGAAGCGGGCAACCTACGGTCTGAGGATCAGCTGAGAGAGGCTATTAGTAATTTACAGGTTAGCTATATTTTTTTATTTTTATTGGGATTACTTAAACTTACAACGTTGATAGTAAATAATGTATTTACAGAAATTCGTTAATTCCACAATTTCCAGAGGTTCGGTCACATCCCCGTGACTGGGCAGATCGACCCCGAGACCCGGTGGCTGCTGAGCAGGCCGCGCTGTGGCATGCCCGACCAGCCCGCGCCCGGCCACGGCACCAGGGCCAGGAGGTTCGTCCAGCAGGGCGCGGTCTGGAACCACACGGATCTCACGTGGAGGTAGGACGGAACTAACCTTTATCCTCGGTCTACTCCCTCTCTACTCTTCCCGTGGGTGGGGGCGGTAGCGGGCCCAGGGGTTTTTATAAAAATGGTTCTAAACTTTGCTAGAGGCGAAATTACCGCCACCTGTCATGGCGGCGAGTAGTATAAGCTTATTTATATATAAATAAAAAAAGTATTAAACGTTTTTAAAATTAGCGGAATAAACACTAACATATTTATGAATAATTAATTATTATTTGTAATTTTTTAACGGTAATTTTCTCTTATAAAACATAAATAGAAATTTATGACTCAGAAAACAACGCTTTGTAAATACTAATACCGAACTCGGACGCTCAGCGTATCTGCCCGGATAGCTCAGTCGGTAGAGCATTGGACTTTTAATCCAAGGGTCCAGGGTTCAAGTCCCTGTTCGGGCGACTCTTTTTTTTCACTATTTAATTATTTTATTTTGTAAATACTTTTTCTTTTGCAACATACCAATATATAATTTTTTTCGGTTGAATTTGCCACGAGATTTGACGATAATTGTATAATTATAATGAAATGTTTGGAGTTTTATATAATAGTTAAATAATATAATATTAGGTCCTTACATATGAAATTGGCGTTTTGCCGTACTGGCAACTTTGATCTCAAATATCGTCTCTTTGGTTAGGAATTCCAAATTCAAATTTATACAGCTATTTACTCAAGTATTTGTGTTTTGAAAATTATAATTCATTTGTTTTTTCCTCAATTGTTTTTTTCTTTGCGTCACTCAGTTTACAAAATGGAAAACTTGAAATATCGCGTTATTTACGAGTACGAGTTCCATCGTGGCACCAGTGCTGCAGAAACGGCTCGAAGGATTAATGATGTGTATGGCGACGGTGCCGCAAAAGAAAACACAGTGCGTTTTTGGTTCCAACGTTTTCGTTCTGGAAATTTCGACCTGCAGAACAAGCCCCGTGGACGGCCGGAGACCAAGTTGATAATGAAGAATTGAAGGCTATTGTGGAAGCGGATCCATCGCAAACCACGTCCGAGTTAGCTGCAGGCTGCGGTGTTAGTGATAAAACTGTTTTAATCCACTTGAAGCAAATTGGAAGGTGAAAAAGCTTGAAAGGTGGGTACCTCACGAATTGAGTGAAGCAAATCAACAAACGCGCGTTGACTGCTGCGTTGCATTACTCAACCGGCACAATAATGAAGGGATTTTGAATCGAATCATTACCTGTGATGAAAATTGGATCCTGTATGATAATCGGAAGCGCTCATCGCAATGGCTGAACCCTGCCGAATCAGCCAAACCATGCCCCAAGTGAAAATTGACTCCAAAAAAGTTACTTGTGAGCGTTTGGTGGACTAGTGCTGGTGTCGTTCACTACAGCTTTCTTAAATCTGGCCAGACGATTACGGCAGATGTCTATTGTCAGCAACTGCAAACTATGATGGAAAAGCTAGCTGCTAAACAACCGAGGCTGGTTAATTGCTCTAGGCCACTGCTGCTTCATGATAACGCTAGACCACACACTGCACAACAGACGGCTACCAAATTAGAAGAGCTTCAATTGGAATGTCTAAGACATCCACCGTACTCTCCGGACCTTGCCCCAACAGATTACTATTTTTTTCGAAATTTGGATAACTTCTTGCAAGGGAAAAAATTCAACTCCGATGGGGCAGTCCAAACCGACTTCAAAGATTTTATTGATTCCCGTCCGAATGGTTTTTTAGTAAAGGGATCGATGAACTACCTATGAGATGGCAAAAGTGCATAGATAGCAATGGTACATACTTTGATTAAATAAATATATTATATTAAAAAAAAAACAACTTTATGTTCCTCCCATACAAAACGCCAATTTCATATGTAAGGACCTAATATTACGTATTATGTAAGCACAGCGCGAAATGTTAGCGTGTGTGCACGATCAAAAGTGTAGTACTTGGCTGTACTTACTCAATTAAAATACAAAGTTCGCACTCTTCAACAAGTTCCAAAGTTCCGATTAATGAACTAAAGGGTAAACAGAGATGGGAACTTCGAAAGCTAAATGACTATCACATACAGGGTTGCCACAATCAGTTCAGCTTTTAACTAAAACTTAACTAACTAACTAACGAGGATGGATCGCCACGTTGTTCTATCCTGGCATTATTAACTAAAATATTTACGTAATTAATACTACAATGTTTTGAAATAAATTAGTATAATGATAGAGGTTTTGATGTTAAATTACATTTCCAACAATGTTCTGTAAGTCAGAAGATCCAAGTCCAAGCACAAGGAAACGAATAGGGATTAAGGGGAACAAAACAACACTATTTTAAAACTATTGAATTATTTATAAAAAGTACACAAAATTTTAATTATCTTAAGGCGTTAACACTGTGGAATTCCACTATTACGAATTATTTAATTAATTAAAACACTGTTTTTTTGCACCCGTGAGTTTATTTTTCTCGGCATGTTTTGAAGGCTTTACACCTTCATCATCAGGAGAATAATATAAACTCACATTCAAAGTATAGTACAATTAAGTAGACCTTTTTTTATTTTCTCTGAAGTAACATGTATTTGTCTAATGTTATTTCTCGTGTGTCGTTTACAACAACAACAAACAATCTCGCCGTTTCTCTGGAAGACACTACTCTATCCTGACATACCTCTTTAGCATCCCCCATATTCATACAGCGAGACATCACACGCGTTGATTCTTCCGACTACTCGGATGGGCGACTTTTAATATTTGATTAATTCGGTCATGCCTTGTTTTCCTCGACTCTGCAATCCATCCACATCGTTAACGTATACATTCTTAACCATGGATTCCATATGTCAAAACTAACGCAATGATCCATTCATAATTTTGTTCATATTTTTTTCTTCTTCTCTACATTCCTTCCTGCTATCAGCATTTGAAATTCTATAATACATCGTTTTACCACACATTCTGCTCTCATCCTTCTTCTGCTGGTTGCATTCTTTACTTCCATACATACGAGTAATTAGCTATTCTCACATATCGAGACCACTACCAAGCGGAGTCAGGCAGCCCTGGCCGCAGTACAAAAGCGAACTATCTCGTCCATAATAAAAGTTTCCCCTCCGTTCAGCAGGAGAGGCCAGGAGACGGGAGGAATTAAGTTCGCAGATTTTGTGTTATTTTCTCGTTGGGGAAATTTAATAGTGGTGTTTGACTTGGTGCATTATATCTGGCCAGGGAGCCCGGCCTAGCCCGGCGCGCTCTTTGTCTTTACAAACTATCCGTAACTCGGAGAGAAGTTTCGTCTCGCGCGGGTTTACAGCGAGCTTCTTTTATGTCCCTCTAATTACGAAGTTCTAATTGTATTCCGGATTGATAATTGATTCAGACCCAATCATTATATACGCACTCTTGTGTATTTATACGTCGCAGAGAGAACATGAGATAGCTTATGATAGTATATGACCGAAGTGAGCAATAATGAGCACGTTATAGGGTTTCTTTGGTGAGTAAATAAGGCGCCATAGCCGACGCTAGGGGGAAGGGGGCAGGATAATCGTTAGTCTTGTAGGTAGGTGCTGGTGGAGTACTTGCTTTAGCTGACCATTAACCGTGGCTTGCATAAAGGGCTATCGTCTATGGCCTATTGTGTTGCTAGTCTGCAAATAGTACTTGCCGTTAACATGTTTTTCGCCGCGGCGCTAATGTTGTGTAAATATCGCAGCCTTCCCAGAAAACTGCTTGGCTAATAGTTTATAGGCGGCGGTTCGGCTTTAATGATTTCACAAGCTCGCCATCGAGAGAGACAACGTAAACGTTTTATTACATTCACTAATTCAACAATTGTTCTTACATTTCGAAAAATAATTGCGTTTTTGTATAATCAATATGTTTGTATGATAGTTTAAAGACGGGCATATTGCTTCCGGTTCCCGGAGACGTGGGTGTTTTGTTGTAATAAAATAATATGCTTACTTTTAAAGCGCCGCTTTTGTGATGTAATCACCTCAAAGGCGCATTAAGACGCGTTTGAAATCTAAAAATCTAAATGTGAACGCTGCATCTGATATTCGCGATCGGTTAGAAAGTATAATAGAACAAAATATTCAAGTTTTATGTTGGGTATGAAATGGGTTTTCAGCTTAGATCAGAAATCATTTACGCATCTAAGGTGTGAAGGGAGATTGTTCCAAGCTGATGGACCGGCTACCGCAAAGGCTCGATCTCCGAAATTTGTACTAGGGCAACGCTTCGGCTCATCTAATCTTCCTATTGCCGAGGAGTTTGCTGAGCGAAGTGTGGATTTCAATGTTTTTAGGCTGTCCGTTTTACAGATTTCGGATATATAGCCTGATTTCATTCCATGTGGCGCTTTAAGACTGTCCACCAGAGTTAAGCCAGTGAAGTTCTTTGAGATGTTGTGTTATATGGGACTTTTTTGGAATGCCTTGAATGAGTCTTGCTGGTGCATTGAACGCAGATTGAAGTATGTTTTCTTGATGTTTTGGAATGTTTGCATAAATTCCATTACAATAGTCAAGTCGCGACACACCGAAGGAATTTACTACAGTATCTATATAACTCGTAAACTATACAGCGAAAAAAGAAAAACTAGGTTTTTGGAAATAAAACGAACACGTTACATTTATAATAGGATTGAAAATAAGGATAGAAATTTATTTCCACTGTATACGTGATACGTCTACGATAGTAAAAATAAATTGTATTACTAGTTTGTTAAGGAACATATGTCATAGAAAAGTTTGGCTGATTCAGAGTGTGCTTCTTCAGATGTGTTTTTCTTAAGATTTTTGCTTCGTATTTCTTACAAGTTTAATTTGGGAAAGCAGTTTTAAGAAGCTGATATTTGAGTACCCAAAGATACCCCGATTTACGATAATAAGTAAATGCTAAATATTTAATGTTTTGTAAAAATCTCGAGGTGGTGAACCGTTTTCTAGATATTTTGTATGGAAATATTGAATATATATTTTTTTGAATTCGATAGGCCTCTTCACCTGATACTTCCACGGCTTTATTCAACCAAAGTAAAAGCTTTTTTAAGCACTTAATCTCGTAACGGCGCGGTATCTCCACGAAATGTAAAATATTTTACATAAAAATGTTCCCCCCTCTCCGCCCCCATCAGATTGTGAAAGATATTTTATTACAACATTTTAAATCTATTCCGGGAGATTCTCCACCCAAATAGTATTTCTTCCTGTAAATATAATATCAATGCTTCCTATTTGGTAAAAATTCCTCTCGCAGAACATCGTCTATACGGAATTTAATATTATGTACAGTACAATTCGTGTAGGCGTTTTGGTGAGTTCTTTGAGATAAAAAACATTTTTACGTTTCTGAATTTGAATCTCTCGATTTCGTTAATTAAACACTAATTGACCCAAATTCAAAGCTTTCCAATAGGGGTTGATTCCCAAGTAATTTATCTTTGACAGAGGGTTGTTATGTTTTCAAATTGTTATTTTTTATTTAAAAGGTGAGCATTAGTAAATAAAAAAATAGATAATATTCTAAAGAACGATTGCATTGTATTTAGTATAAACATGGTGTAAGTCTGTTATACGGTAGAGATGTTACACGAGTCCCAGTCAGGCAGCTCGCTCGGTCTCTAGGAAGTCTACGAAGGAGCGCGAACCATTCCACATTTAGAACATATTCATCGACAATTCGGAAATGAACACGAATCTAGGTTCAGATGTATGGAAATGAAATGTCTTTCTTCGTAAAAGACTTTGATCTCCGGATTAGAAAGATAACCCGTAGAATATGTATATGCGCGCGTCGGGTGGGCAGCGAAACGTTAAATAGGCGCCATATTTACCCTCCGGGTATCTGTTGCTGGGGCAGGGCCGGCTCCTAAATTAGCCCGCCTGATGCAATATTAATCGCCTTCTTACTTGGAGAGGCGATCTGAACTATGCGGTTGCATAATGAATGCTGCTTCCCGACTAACGGGGAGCTCTACGGCTGGAAGCGGGAGCGGGGAGGGAGAATTATGTGTCTGAATTAGGCACAGCACAGTAGGTAGTTGTAGTTAGAGGCGCTCTACCCTTCTCCTATACATTCTGTATGTAAATTCCCTCTATACTTTCGTGACCCCATTCTCTATTTTTATTTATTATTAACAACTTATTTTGTAAAACTTATATTAAATGTGGCCGGGGCTCCTCTTGATTTGAAAAAAAAACAAGCATTTATACTAACGTATGTCTCACATGGACGAGGGACGGGCCTAGGGATTGAGAGAGCGAAGCTAAGGAGAGGCGCCGTAACGCCCGTAGCAGCTTCACAATGCACAATGTTCAGTGAACAAATAATAATGATCAATATTTATTTTCTTCTTCGTGTGCTGGTTGGGGGTCGCTAGGGTCTGTTTGTGCAGAGTTTGCTGCCTCTTGCGATGTGGATTCCCAGCTGTCTTTCCAACTCTTGGGGGGGGAGGTCTACCAGGCATCTTTCTTTCCTCTGGATTTCCATGTAAGGCAAGGTGTGGTAATCATTGGGTGTCCATTCTTTTCAAATAGTCCTTCCAATTTATTGTCCTCTGTCTCTCCCATCTGATAACATATTTATTCCGTTGCGTAGAGTCCTGCTTGTTATTTTGCTTCAATATCGAACAATTTGAATTGCTTATCTAAAAAAAAAAATCAGTAATTTTGTATGAAACAACGCGTTTGATTGATTGACAACTCTCAAATTCAGTCCGATAATTAATACGAATGGAAACGTCTATTTTCTAGAACTTATACTATATTTTAAGGGATGGACATGTTTTGCCTTAATAAGGCATTGTCAAAACTTTTAGTAAGATGAAACATATCTATAAACTAAAATAAAACTTCTAGAAAACAGTCGTTTTCATTCGTATTCAATATTTAATATGGAGCTTTACATCATTGTTCAGGAAACAAAAATTCAATGCGACATATTATTATATTACTTTGTCAATCGAGTTTGAAAAGGTATCTGGATATCTAATACGAGTATATGGTAGATCTTAGTTTAATACATGCGCGCGGATGGGATGAAACTGGATTCATTCAGATTCCACGTGAACACAATATATTTGGTTATTTAATCTATCTCCCAGCTCCGTCTCTGTCCAAAAAGGTGGTAGATTAGCATTTGATTGGCCCCGAACCCGAGCCCATTCAGCTCCAGTAAATTGTGTAGGAATTAATCAATGAGCTACACAATCGAGCCGTAAGGCCAGGTTTACATCCCCTAAAATGTCCTCTTAAATCCGACAGTCTTCATCGCCCCTAATCTCCGACAGCCTAAATAACCCCGTATTTAAGGCTCCGATTTGACGGGAGTGTGATTAGTGATGTAAATGATCCGAGGGCTTTTTGTTTTCTTGTAACAATCATTAAATTGTATATTGAATGTCTTATTGATCGCATCTCGGATCATTTACACGGCACGGCGGCAATCATTCCGCCGTTTCAGATTGCGCTGTTAAGTTAATTAACTCCAAATGGGGTTGGACTGATTTGATAATGATTACACAATGTAGACTGTAAACTTTAACTAAGTGCACAGCGACAGTGCACACCCCACTCTTACTCTTACTCTTACCCCTCGACCCACATTTAATGCAACAAATGAAATATCGTCGGACTCCAGTTGCATTTGACCATCTAGTGAGAAGGGCGTGTATAATTGATCTTATTACATATTTCTGAAACAATTATCTTTAGGATGAAAGGTGAACGACTTAATTGAGATTTTGCTTTTTCTTTCCATATTTGCCTTCACTTTGTATTTTGAATTCTTGTTTTAATCATTATGAGAAAACTTTTCATTGCTACGCTCCAATTCTGAATTCAGCACAGCACAGAAAACGGTTACCATTCTTTCTCTCTGTAAAAACCTTAAGATGAAGTATTGTATAATACAGAAATTGGCAGGGATAGTAAGTAAGAGGTATAAATATTTGTACAACCACCCGAAACATATTCGATAACCACTGAATTAAAATATTATGATAAAACGAAATTGTTTTAATATTTTTGGCGTTTTGCAATTTATAAAATACTATCATGTCATGATTGAAGGAGGAAACATATTGATGTGGTGAGATGAACTACTCGAGTTGTTGGAATCAAGAACACTGCTTATCCCATGGCGCCGGAAGCCGAGCCTAACACATGTCACGTGTCACCAGCCCGCAGTACAATGATTGAGCGGCGCGTCACCCGCGCACAATAACTCCCAATTAAAATTTAATAACAATCAAAACGTCTCGTTATTTGGAATGATTACCGCCTAAATCCGAAAACTATCAGAACTCTCCCTCTACCCCTTCACCCCTGCCCGCCGACCTGGCCTCTGCAGCTAGCTCCCGTCAGCTTCCAATTAGTCGCATTGTCAGGCCGGAATAATAGTCCGCTATGAGGCAAGATTACCAACACACACAGCCCTCCGCATTCCCTACACAACATACCGCGCGGGGATACTGGGCGCAGGGCGCAGCGGGAACTCGTGCCCCTTAACATCAACATTAAAACAAACCTTTTAAGAATTGAAAAATCTCTTCCACTTTCGTAATAGACCTATTGTTATACAAGAAGATCGAAGTATATAATCACTCTTAAAATTTGACTAGGAATAAATGAGACACAATTACATTTAAATTTTATAGCTCTTTTCTTGTTTGTACCAACCAGTTCTGTTTCCGCTAGTTTCGTTAGGTTGTTAATTTATTTGAAAGCGTAATGTTGCAATAAACACTTGGGAATAAACAATCACAAAGAAAACCGATGAATAATAAAAAACAACTTGTCACATTGTAAAAACACAATGTCTGTAATATACGTTGATTTGTCTCTATTCTCTGACGCCCGCGGTGCCTGGTAGTCGCAGCCACTCTTAATACTAGTCTGAGTCTCAGCCCGTTACGCCGCAGCCCTGTGTGCCTTATCTCATAAAGCGTTCTCTAGCCATTCCGACCGAACCGTTACCTATCACTCACTCCGGCTTTTAATTAATTTATTTATTCTCCGTCGGCAGTTTCCGGCGCCGCTCGGCTGTTTCCGCCGACGCCCCGTCGGGCCAGGCACG
Organism: Lepidostoma basale; assembly: GCA_022606425.2. Taxonomy (NCBI): domain Eukaryota; kingdom Metazoa; phylum Arthropoda; class Insecta; order Trichoptera; family Lepidostomatidae; genus Lepidostoma; species Lepidostoma basale. Next base: position 209,211 of record JAHDVF020000887.1, on the reverse strand, counting down.
GCCGACGTATATAAAATGGAATTTTCCCACAGGGGCGTCAGTGTCCGGTTGGACTTTGATCCCGGTAGGTTGAATTTTTTATATGCGTAAATATAACATCGCTGGTACGTAATGATCCGCAGACATTATGAAGCTCATGGCGATAGATTGATGGAAAAAGTTAGATGGCTGACATAAAAGGTAGGAAAATGAAACAAAATTAAAAAGAAAAATCTGATTTTTTTGTAATACGTATGTCGTTAAAATAAAATCAAGTGATGAACATATATTATTGAAAGAAATCTTTTTTAATTTAAATGTAATCTGAAAGTATTTTATACACAAGGTAAGCAGTACATAGTTAAAATGTAATCAGTTCAGATTGGTGTTTAATAATTTGACGAAGTTTTTTTTTCATTTACTTCGCTCACCCTCTTCTTGGGTTTTTAAATTTAGTCACATTTATATGTACTCATCTATTTTTTAAAACATTTTTAGTCAATAGGAGTAACACTTGGACTTGGACTTGGATCTTCTGGCTTACAGAGGTTCAGCTCTAATGGCTATTCCTCTTACGTCTGTAGGAAACATTGTTGGAATGTGATTTGGTAGTTGTTTTATGATGGGACTAAATGTATGGCCCGGAGTGTCCCTCCGAAAGAGGGCGACGGGGGATTTAGAGTTTATGATACTCTGTACCTACGTAATATATAAGATAATACTTATGTTACACGAAAAGTTCCACGAATAAAAACAGATCGAAATAAAAGGTATGGCGATGCAGGCGGGTAAATTAAACGAAGCTAAGTTCCAATTTAGACAAACAGGTTTAATAATCAAATGAGAACTTTAACAAAACTTTAAGATCTTCACAATTAAAATACACGTGGATCTCGTGTACTCATTATTATAAACCTATTCTAGTACCATGTATGCGGTAAATGATAAGAAATGCGACTATCTGGAAATGTTTTGGTATTGACGCATCTACAAATGTTCTCTAAAGTTCTGGGTAGGAGGGCTTTTAGTATGGGAGAATTAGTAGCATTCCTAGGCCTACACTCAGATAACTGTTGTATTCTGCAAGACTCCCGATGACCATAGATTGTTTAGATCACAGCTTCTCTACGAGGATAGTTAACAAGAACATGTAGAAATGCGCTTCTAGCTGACGAACTGTTCGATTTGGACTTGGATTTATATTTTCTGGCTTACAGAGGTTCCGTTCTTGTGGTTATTCTTCTTACGTTTCATGGAAACATTGTTGGAATGGTAATTTGGTGGGTTGTTGGTTTATGCGGGGGCTTGATTTGTATGGCCCGGAGTATTCCTCTGATTTTGGACGCTAGTGGCGGCGGGAAGGGGTGTTTGAGTCGTAATTTGTGAGGTATTTTATTGTAGGGAGTCCTTTGTAAAAACGTTCGCCAGGTTTCTGAATGAATTCTTCAATCATCGGGGTTCCCGATTCTAGATGCAGTTGTGTGATCCTGGTCCATGAAGGCGCACCGAGCGATAGTCGAATTACTTTAGCCGAATTCGTTATATAATAATCTTGGTTTTGGCTTGGTTTGGTTAGGCTTTTTTGAGATGGGCATGGTGTTCAATCTTGAACATAAGCCTGGTTCATTCTTGAAACAACGAACTACTATTTAATCAATTAAGGGAATCGCTATTTAAATATTTTTAACGCTACATCAAAAATACGTTATTATTATTTGTCTTTCAAAGATATTTTGTATTTCGTCAATGTCATATCAACCCTTGCCTAAAGTATGTTACTAAAGGTATATTATTCACTAGATATTTGTAATAAATGTTTTATCACTGGGATTGATGACACGCGCGGGTTATGATTATTATTACTGGGACACACTTCAACGAGTGGGCCCGAGAACATTTAAAAGATTGAAATGCGAACCATAGCCAAAACAATGGCGCTCTCCACAATGCCCGTCATCGGAGGGAATGTAATCTGATGCCTGCTAGGCGCGAGGCTCCAGGGCCAGGAAGTTTCATAGTATTTTACGGAATTAACATCTTTTGCCTAGCTAGGACATTATCAAAAAATCAGCATTTGATAATAGCAAGGCAAAACACTTTTATAAAATATTCCAGGAATTGTGCGTTTAAAAAAATAATACCAAGAATTTAAATAAATGACACTAGAATTTATTTTACAATTTTCAATATGAGCGGAAATGAGCTCATTATCATGATGGTAGTGTCCAGGCTTGATCCAAATCCCAGTAGATTAGGATCTTTAACTAGTAAGCTAATTATAATTGTAGAATTAAACACGATTCATCTATTGTATACAAAATATTTTAAATGATTTTTTACAAAAGTGAAGAACGATATACCATATTTGATTTTTTTTATTGTTTCTTGAAAAGTAATGTAAAATTTTATATTAAATAATTAATATGAATGAAAACATATCATTCCCATTCCCAACTATAATCAAATATAAATTAAACGCTTTTTTCAATACTGTGTATAAAAAACACAGTTTGGTTGGCGCTACTTACTCATTATAAAGTGGTTTTTATGCAAAGTATTAAAAAAGTGTTCAATTCGATTTTTAAATTACATGTCTTTAATATGTCAAACCACCATTGGTGGTTTGACATATTAAAGACATGGCATATTTTGACATACATAGAGCGCCATACTGCTCTCTCCCGACATACCCCTCAAGCTTCCTCTACATTCATACCATACACAGTAATGTACATTCATACCATGCACGTTTGTCGATTTTTCCGTCTTTGCATGTGGCCGCCTTTAAGTATTTGATTAATTTATCATGCCATACTTTCTTTGGTCTTCCACGGTTTCTCTTTCTATTCACACTGCTTGTATTCAAACAATTTTCTTTCGTGCATTCGTTCCATTTGTTCCATTCGTTTCACATCCATATCATCTCAGGGATCCTTTTTTAATTTCATTTAAGATGCACGCAGTATTCTTTCATATATCGGTTTCCCCGCACATTCTTCTTGTGATCTCCTTTCTATGGCGCATAACCTACTTATATCCTTATTTTGCCAGATCCAAGCTTCACTTCCACACATTAGGGATGGCACTAGAACTTAATTATGTACCACCATCTTTGCTTTAGTGAATCTATTTCTAATTGCATTATTTTTTATTATTAATAGAATAAACTCTTAAATTTGAAAGACTTGTTTCGCCCCCACGGAAGCGAGTTTTGCACCTCTCCTACTCGTATATAATTTTTATTCTCCGGAACCCCCTCCCCGCTGGCTCATCCCTTGTGCGGAGGGCCCGGGGCTGTGTACGGGGGCCGGCCCCACGCACCACGGCCCCCGCGCGCCCCCTAGATACGTTATACGGCGCATTATTGTGCTGACGAGTTATTCCCTTCCAAGACTTGAACGCTTCCAAAGATTAGACTGAGGTCGGAACCGAGCGGGGGCGAAAGCGGTAGAGGTGATATTTTTAAGCGATGCAAAGCGATTTATCACGTACAGTGTATAATAAGACAATTTGTGTATAAGATTTCATTAACAAAAAATAGAAACGATATTCCATATAATTTAATTTGTATATGAATTTTATTACTTAGTGCCATAGCAGATAGAGAGAGGATGAATGGCGAGCTTCCAGTGCCATAAAACTGGATACACCTAGCTAAGGGAAGGTAACCCCGACAGAAAATCCTCCAGAGAAGGCAAGGGGATACCACTCTGGATATTTTTCGCCAGGTCATCACTATGAAAAGGGTAATAGTCAACGTTGGGGAGACCTAACAGGACACAGAAAGAATAAGAATGAATTTCATGATAGAAGTTCTTTGTAAATAATAAAATTAATAATATTAAAAAAATAATTAATATTCTGGTACCCAGAAGATGGCAGCGAGCTGCTGCCGAAACCACTCGAAGACACAAACATTTGTGAATTTTAAGTTCGAGTATGTACATTGAAACATTTTATGTATTTAGATTTCATTAATTGAAAAAAAGGAAAACATGACACAACGAGGAAAACATGACATGACCAAATTAATCAATAACTAAAAGGCGGCCATATTCGAAGTCGCAATAATCGACGTGCGTGCATGGTACGATGTATGAATGTATATGAAGCCCGAGAGGTATGTGAGAACAGAGCATTGTGGCGATCCACCCTCTCTGCCTACCCCTCCGGGAAATGGAGTGATGGTTAGTTAGTTAGTTAGTTAGTTAGTCATTACATGAAAATCTGTACGTATCAATCTAAATTTAAAACCCGACATATATGGGGAGTGAGATGGACCACCACACACTCCATTCAAAATTGCTTCATTTGTTATGCCGCGGTCGATCGTTACTGTCGTCTAATGTTAATTGAAAAATTAAACTATTTTTTATTGAAAAATGATTAATATGACTGAAAACATCTGTTTTATACAAGTTTTTTTTAAATAATTTATGGGAATGACATGTTTCGCCTTTCTAGGACATTATCAAATGGAATCTGCACATCTAATAATGCCTAAGAAAGGCGAAAAATGTTATTCCCATAAATTATAAAAAAGCTTATAGAAAACAGACGTTATTATTCGTATTAATTTTGAAACATAATGCGTTAACCGCCATATATTTAAATTTAAATATAATTCAATTTTCTAATCGCAAAGATAAAGATACGAATATTATTAATACCGGTTGGCAGTAAAGTGATCAGAGGCGGAGTTAACATCTCTTCTCCGGTCTCAATCTAATGATTGGTCTGCAGCAAGGCGACGCATCTCCTCTTCCACTCCGCTCGGTCCTCGGCAACTCTCTTCAACTCCGCATAAGAGATGCAGCCCATATCTCGGTAAATCTAGTCTAGGCACTCTTGGCGAGGTCGTCCTCTGCCAATCGATCCCTCGACCATTCCCTCCAACAAATAATGCAAGAAACATTCGTGTCGCAACACATGACCAATCCATCTTGCGCGCCTCTCCGCTATGGTGTTTAACACGTGCCTACTCTCTTCAACTCTGCTGAGAACTTCTTCATTTGTAATGTGGTCCCTCCATGAAACATGAGCAACTCGTCGGTAGGTCCACATCTCAAATACCTCCAGGCTTTTACGCTCTCTTTCGCCCAGGCACCAAGTCTCGCAGCCGTACAGTAAAACACTCCACACCAATGTTTTTAAAGGTTGCTTTCGGAGGTTCAGGTCTATGTTGTTGGACTCGAATATTTTAGACTTTATGTTGAAGGCAAGTTTAGCCTGGTGGATACGACTATCTACGTCTTTTTTGGATCGACCATCCCATGTGATACTGCTCCCCAGGTAAACAAAAGTCATCTGCACATTTATTTGGCGCGTCATTACCTTAGTTTTACCTTAGTTTATTTTCATGTTATATGTTGTACGAAGTTATATGTTGTACGAGTTAACATGCAATGACATATCTTATTGTTAGTTAAAACATTTACATGTACTAAGAACTAGATCTCAAGATAACTGTAAATCAGTAACATAAACGCTCGCCCTACATTAGTCTGAGATAAAACAATTCGAAAGAAACAATCTTTTTCACGTCAGTGATGAACTGAATTGAATGCCATTGCTGTGCATTGATAACGTAGGTATACAGAATGTATATTCATAACCTTTTTTGTTCTCGCCTAGTAGAGTAGCGCGTGTATCCAGTTCTGCAGTACTCGCATGCATGAGCGTATATCGTAATATCGTATTGTACACTTCCGCTAGCACTCTCCGCTGCACAATAGCGTCTTCTGATCCTTCACATATCGCAAAGACTCCATGTAGGAAGTACCGTAGAAATATTCTGAGAGAAAATTCAATATTTGCTTAAGTTCTGCAGTGCCCGTTCAGGGCGAGAAATTGTTTACATTCGTTTCTGCTTGTTCTTCCTGCAATTCTATGTCCGCGCGAGGAGCGAGTTATGGGGCCGAGATCACTGGACTCCCAATAATTCAATCACCCCTGAAAGCTTTCTTTCCTTAGAATAACATTGTGTATAAAGTGATAAAGGTTGACTATATAACATGCTATTTTCATAATTTTCGAAATAAATTTTGAAATCTGTATGAAACAATTTTTTTGTCTACTATACAACATTTAAAGTGCCATTTAAACTCCCAATTATTCAAACACAATTACAATTAAACTAGTTGCAACCGTAAAATATTCACGGAAGTAAAAAAAATTACCCTTTAAAAACTTGGTTCACTGTACAATAAGTTTTAACTTTTAATGTATTTTTTTTTCACTCAAAATTCACAATTACCAACACCAAATTGTTCTCCTTCCATTTTCTACATTACTGTCATACAACAATAATCACAACAAAATTCAAAATAATCCAGAAACGTTCTCGGGCATGCGCATCGTGTGTATTTCGAATTACTTTCGGAGAAAATCAAACTATTCCTTTATCTTGCTCTCTTGTATTTAAAATATTGTAGTAATCTTCACGACGACATCCGAGCTTTTGTCTATTTATATTATGATGCCTAATCCTAATGGGAAGAATAATTATTCAATTCAATCGATTTAACCGACGAAATAGGGTTTAATTTTCGTTGCCGTTTTATTAATTTTCTTCACAAAGAAGTCTCTCTATTGTATTAATTGAAAATGTGAGTGGGATTAAAATGTTGAATAGTTTATAAATAACGAATCTTTGAAAATATTTTGACTCAGGAGCGCCTGAACATACGTACCCCCGCAATCGGCATAACACTCGAGTAGGCCGTGCGCCGCGCGGGCTGCGCCCCCCGCTGGACCCGGTCCGGGGGAGGGCAGGCGACGTCAAATGGCAATGGCACCGCGTGTAATGTGACGGAGTATCTAGATATGAATGTCTCGAGTGAGTTACTTTAAACATGTATCGTTTCTTTTACAACAAGAACAATTCTGCTTGGACAAAAAGGCGTACATGAACGCGGAGGTATGTGTATCCTCCGGAGCTTATCGGATCGGCCGTAATCCGCCACTCCCTGTTCGCGAGTTATCTGACACTTGGAACGTATGCAAACGACGTGTGAAGTCTTTCATCACGGTGACGTCGATAAGAGTCAGATTCCCTCGCGGCCTGTCCCTCCCGGGCGCCCGCGCCTCGCGTCTCGGCTCCCGCCCTGACATATGAAAATGACCCTTCAATACGTCACGGGGAATTAGGCGCGGACGACCGCCCAGACCTCAAAAGGGGTATTTTCGGATCAAAAGAGGGCGAGCTATCTTCGCATCCGAGTCTAATTCGTTTCCGAGTCCATTTTCAGTGATTTTGAATTTTCCGCACTTATGTTTCAGTCCAAAACAATACTCGTCAACGCGACGAGTGCCCCCCTAACGCGTCCGATTTTGGTTGAAATGAGTTTATCCGGGTGTATCCCCGCGTTGTCGAAATTCCCTAAATATTTATGCTATTTTGTAAAAAAAAAACTTATTTTCGTTTCTTTACTAACTAACGTCCACAGTTGGTCAACAGTCTCCATGCCAGCGCACTCGAGTGTTCTGACTTCTAATGCTGATTTTTTTATTTGTTAAAATATATAACGAATATATATTTTAAGTAATAAGTATGAAAATTGATCTACATCAAATAGAATATAAGATAAATCGGAGTCATGAAATGAATATTTTAAACGTTATATCTAACAATTAAATTTAATAGATTTTTGTTTCATTAAACGAATACAAATTTTTGCAAAAAAAGTCTCAAGAAACGCAAATTGATAAATACTATCGCCCGTGCTAATTAACGGCCATTGAAGGGTTGGCAAGGCGATAGAGATTGATATGGACAGACGTTGAAAGTTCTTCTTCCTATCTTCTCTTCTATCTCCGCACGCCAGAATGTTATGGCACATTTGGCGTAATTGCATTTTTAACCCGTATAACCTCCGGCCATTTTAAACTGTAAAAGTGGGAATGCAATTTCATTTTTAATTTTATCATACAACGCAGCCGTTAACCGCTTTGGAATAGTTCAAGACGTACGCCCTCGTTCGAGGGGGCTCTTTCAGCGAGGAAAGTTTTATCCGAAAGGAAAGGATCACCCACACGGTGAGAACAAATCCATCTTAAAGCCTTATATAATATTATACAAACATGTATCATTTTATGTAACGATGTTTTATTGTGTCATTTTGTTGTAATAGAAAATAATGAAACTTTTATGAAAGATTGCTGTTATAATATTGATGAGATGTTCAGGGTTGAGAGACATTACAAAGGAAGCAGACTGGACCGCGCCCGTGTACTGGCTGCTCCGCGGCGGGAAGAGAATGAAATCTCTCCGAGACTCCGTTGGCCGTAAATCCGGCGTCCTATTTCCATTTCAGTTTTCTTGAGAACCAATCAATTGCAATTTTTACGAGTCCTCATAATTTCCCCGGATCTCGGATGTATTTGCATTTAGAGCACTTTCAGCTTTACGATATTAAATCTCACCGGAGAATGAGCTTTACAGACGGGGCTACCACCGCTACATGCGGCAGGGGAGTTGTTATCTATTGTATTATTTAATGTACATAATTATATTTTTTAAAATTTCATCACCATCAAAATGAAGGTTTTTAAGATCTAGGAAGTAGATTGATCGTATTATAAAATAAAACGACTGGAAATCAGACATTTTAATACCACCAATAATAAATATATCTACGGTAGATACAAACTATGACAAATATGTATATACCAACGTTTATTTACACATATACGCGAAGAATGAGGATGGAAGAAGAATTTAGAATACACGATACAGTATGTATGAGTATTTTTTTTAGGTATTAAAATAATTGAAAAAGATAAAGAAAATTTACTGAATGAATATGCGGATGCAAACGTCTGTTTTCTAGAAATTGCAAAATTCTTACATTTGATAATGTCTTAGAGAGGCGAAACATGTCATTTACATAACATATAACGCAACTTCTAGAAAACAGACGTTCCCATTCGTATAAATAATTTAATATGGAGTTTTACATCATTGTTCAAGAAACTCTAAATATATTAATCGAAACGAGCCCTTAAAATGTTTTCACTCCTTTCATTTGAGACACTCCTTCGCCTTACCACGTCACTGATCTATTCTAATATTTTTCACTTCCCAATTTATTTTTTATTTTAAATTTTAATGTATTAATAGCTCTATAATTGTTTTAATTGGACAAACTGAATGGTGTGATGTAGTGAGTAAAACAATCTAATTATTTTTCAGTCTACGAGTATATTAATTCAAAAGGTATAATTTAATACATAAAGTAAGTATGCAACGATTTCTAATTTTATGAATCCCTTCATTGAAATGATCTTAACAAAAAAAGGTTATAGATTTGAGCTTCATCTCCTGGATTGGTTCATGGAAAGTCTATTCCCATAGACAATACCAATACTGTCATTTAGTAGCATATAGTAGCCAGTATATACTCGTATACCACACGTCAAGCAGAAGAAATATTCAGGACTGTGGTGGAACAGCAGAAACACCGCACGACGTCAGATAGAGCGCGGGGAACGTTATTTTTTTAGTGTTATATTTCCGATAAAGCCTTTCCATGTCGGAAGTGATAGCAGAGAGGACGGAGGAGAGCGATAGGGTATCATTTACCATAGCCTAAGTGACTAAACTCCAGGGAAGGGTTACAAATATATAAAAATAATCCTTCATGTCGCACAGCAATTTACCGAAATTTGACAATGCACCGAAAAGCTGATTAATTAAACTGTAGATATACATTTACAACTGGAGTCGATGATATCGGATTATTTTAAGAACTTTATATACGCCCTTTCATGACATCCCGCTAAAATGTACTTCAATTTCATTTATTAATACTAATGAAAACGTCTGTTTTCTAGTAGTTTCATTATAATTAATGTGAATGGCATGTTTTGCCTGACTAAGGCATTATCAAACGTTTAATATATCATAATATTTGATATCGTTTAATATAATGCCTTAGCCAGGTGAAACATGTTATACACATAAATTAAAAAAAAAACTTCTAGAAAACAGACGTTTTCACTCGTATTAATTATTTAATATGGAGTTTTACATAATTCTTCAAGAAACAATACATTCAATTTTATTTATCAGACATATTTTTTTGGATAATAAAACATATAATTGAATTAACTGACCAACTCTTTCCTAAATGGTTTTTTGCTTCTGTTACAAAATAGTGACTGGACCGAAAACATGAACTGTTGTGTCCATCGCATGCTCACTTTAACTAACTCTCGGTATACTCTCGAAGCACACGGGAAGCCTGTTTCTTTACTTTTCTGACATATACGGCCACTCGATGGTTTGACTACCACGATTCCCAAATGGGGATTCTGGTGTATTCAATGATTTAATAATACATGAGATTTAAAAACATTGGAATTAAAAAAATAACCTGATAGCTCTTTATTATAATTTTGGATCAAGAGAATTTTCTGAATTAAATATTTTGAAGTTCTCACAATTGGGAGTCTTGTGTTATATCCCCAAGATCAATAACTCCACACTGTCCTTTCCTGGCATGCTTCTCTCGTTCCTCAACATTCATACATTGTGTCGTGCATGCACGTCGATTTCACGACATTTACTATTTGATCGTTTTGATAGTGCCACGTTTTCTTCGGTCTAAATAGAACATTTATCTCCATCATTTTAAATCAAACGGTAATTTCGTTTACTTAAAATTGTATAATAACTCATGCATAGCTCTCGTGAGATATTTCCCACTCATCTTCTTGGTGTGCTCGGTGATCAATATTTTCGATATTTAATTTATATTTCAGCTCCGGCGTGGCGCTACTGCGAAGCACGAGCATATTATATTACAGACATATGGGCACACTTCGTTAACTGTATAGAGAGTAGAGAGTAGAGAGTAGCTGCTACATACATTTATCATTATCGTCACCCGAGCCGCTGGCCGGGAAGTGCGGGCGCCCGTGACCTCTGGACTCTGGACTTACCTAATTAAGTCGTGGCGCACAAGACCGCCAAATAGAGACAATCATTACTAAACTTCGAAGGACTCCCAACTGTTATAATATATTAAATCTGTCACACCAAAATGGTAACAGCAGTTTGGCAATTGTTGACAGGAGAGTTTGCGACGTCTATTTAACCTCTCCGGTAGTGTTTTTTTTTTAAACTCAAATAAATAATAAAAGTTCAATGACAAATCATAGAATATGGAATTTACTCAGGAAATACCACAAGAAATCAATACTAAGCGATTTAGAGGGAAAAATAAATACTTTTTTATAAATAGTCAACCATCGGTCTATTGGAACAGATTTTTAATTTATTTAACACAATTGGGATTACGTCAAGATAAATGCAAAAGTACAACACCTATTTTTACTTTTCATTAAAAGGTTGACAAACAAAAGGAGAGTGATGACGTCACGAAATATTTAAGATGTGAATTACTCCGTCGGTATTATAGTTACATTTCTAAAAATTTGGAACATTTGTAACAAACGATTCACATATGCCAGTATCGTTGGATATTAGAGAAGAAATTGAATAATTTGCAGACGCAACAGTACCTACCTGTACTAGCCAGACAAGTCAACGAATGAATTTCAAAGCGTTTAAATAACGTTTTCTTTATCGCCCTAATTTGGCTCGTATACTTCTTTCCTATAGATAAGCTCGTGCGAGGAATCATTGCAACTGCCGTATTTGCATTAGATTTTAGTGCACATTATTGTGTTTGCTGTGGATAAACGCGGCAGTTTTATGTGCGCCCGGAAATGACAATAGCAAGTGAGCTAGGAACTGGAAACATTAAAAATGGAATGGTGGTTTTATCTAAAAGTGTAACATGGCAGAGTCGAGCTCCCCGCGCCTCGCCACCGCGCTGTGGTCGCGGCGAGTCAATGACACCCAGATAGGATATTTTATGAATCTTTTAATGGCCCGGCCGATAGTGCTATCGGTAATGCAGATGGCGGGCGGCCGTGTTTATGTGGAGGACACATTTCACTACTCCGGATCACACCGCGCCAAGCGACTATTTGTATTTGCACTCGTAGCCGGTACTGGCGTATATACACACACACAGTGTACGGAAAAAAGTGGTGGTGGAAGGATGTAAGTTTTTCAGATACACTAACTTCCTTCCTCCTACAGTTTTAATATACCCACCATCCTATATTAAAACCGGAGAGCAACAAATAAAATAAACTTGTATATATCTCGTCACTTTACTTTAAGTTATAATGCCAAATGCAAACATGTTAGGTATTATCTTTCATCTTAATCTAGATCATTGATCTGTCCTTGAAGAGGGGTCGTCCTCTTGGCAGTGCAAAGTTAGTGCTGATTTTATACAGATAGAGTTATTTATGTAATATGAAGAAACACACTTATATATCATTTCAGAACACCGTGTATGATAATATAATGGATACTAACTGTTATTTAAAATTCAGGGCTATATGGGAAATATTATATTCCAATATTGACAATAAAAGCTCGTTTTATTTCGGAATATTCCATGTTTATGGCTTAAATCTGAAATGAACGTACTTACGTGTATTATATTTTATGGAGGCGCTATTGAAAGCTCGTAAACGTCGGTCGTATACTTGCTTTCACACATCAACATTCAATTTCAGGCTCATTTCCTATAAATATTCTGTTCGTGTGGGAAGAGACTGATGTAAATACAACTCTCTCGTCTTTGTTGCATTATAGCCTCATACAACTATCTTATGCAGCCCTATGCTTCCTCCTAAATGTGGCCATATTGGCTACCAGTAAATAAATAGAATACATAATTCTAGATTACACTTCGCCTTAGCACCCAGATAAAAGGCGTCCCGAAGAGTTGTCCTATAATGCAACACATAGAAGTGAGCTCGAACGACTGAAATATCCGGAAAGAATACGATACAAGCTCTGTTGGACGGGATTTAAGGTGTTACTTAGAATGGCACCAGATTATATATAATATATGAACTATGCCTGAATCCGAGGCAGTCAACATTGGCTTCTGCGAAGGATAGATTGTTTATACCGAAACACTATCTTCGTACAAATTTTGGTGACGGAGCCTTCGCGTTAGCTGTTCTTTCAGCCTAGAACAATCTTCCTGCAGATCGTAAGTGCATTGTAAACTCGCCAGAGCTAGATTGAGACACATCACATATCTTTTCAAATTAACCTTCCCTGATGTATTGTAAATGTTGATCGACTACGTCAGGTGCATCCCTCATAGCGAGAGGTGCAGCCCTAAGATGATTAATTCATAAAAGCTGCGTTTTTCATGATCCAATTTATTATTATTATTACACTTTGTTCTGATAGCGCATTGCAGGAAAGAATAATTGATACGGGTGCCATAATAACAATTGAGTGCGGTTATTTTGATCTCCGAGAAAGACGTCCGGGCAGGAGCGCATGGCAGGAGCATGGCGGGTGCGCCATTCATAATGTAGCGGCAATCGTGTTCTCTAAATGTCAATTTTCAAGTTTGGAATCAAATATTTAGCGGCGCACTGACTGCCACCCAACCGGGAGGGGCCCGTGAAAGGGCCGCGGCAAGATTTGCTCCTTTGTGCCATACAATCTCATCTAACTTTGCGGTGCTCGTATAACCGTCCCGAAATATAATTATTGCGCCACCTCAGCCGGCCGGCGAGTACTTCTTCGTGTCTCCGCGTCTATGCTTCAGTCGTTTCGTCACTACCGTGAAGTTCTTCTGAGTTGAATAATGTCGTTCTTAATCGACGTTTAGATTTTTACTCGTTTAAAGTAATAATTTAAAAGACTACCTACACATAATACAATGCAACGATAGTCAGACTCAGTGATACAACATGTGAATACAATATTATTATATATCGTAGATCACCAGATAAATAGAGAACCTCCGTATTCAATACAAGTGTGCATATGAAACAATAATTCAGCCCGTGAGTATCTGAAACGTTCTCCCTCTAATAAATGATCCATAGTCCCGGAATCTCGACAGGATTATCAATTTTCCACTAACGCTGTAAGAAGAGAAGTTCCAGCTCGCTCATTGTTAATTCAGCTGCAGAAGAAAGGGCCCTCTGTCGCTTTTTGACAATGCACTTTCCCGCGCACAATGGCCGCCCGCCCCCCGCCCTCCCTTCACGTCGCCTTCACCCCCGCCCTCGTCTATGCCACCACCCAGCTTTACAACGGCGCAACTAGGAAAAAGCATTCTTCATTCTTGGAAATTTATCCAACAACCGTGTACAAACAATTTAGGAATATTAAATATTTATATTTTGTTTTTGTTTTATTAAAATTAATGTTGTGTGAAATACCTTGACAGAAGTTCATTGTAAATAAAATATACACGTTTAAATAATTATAAAACAGAAGATGGTTGCGAGCTGCCAAAACCAGTAATAACTATAATAGAAGAACAAGCAGAATAAATCTGAATATACCAAACATTGTAAAGAATATTTTAAATTTGCATTACGTAAATTGAATATTACTATGAACAAATTTTAGTGTACGACAAATGATCAACTGTTATATAAATTTGTGAGTTGAATGCAATTATATTATACATAATATTACACTTTATGATAACGATAGAGATTGTTAAGTAAATAATTGAGACCTGTCGGATAAAGTGAAGCATGAATTAGTTTTAGAACCATCGCTTAGTTAAGATATTGATTAGATTTATACTTTTAAACTTGTTTAATACTTGTTGGTCAATTTATTTCTAAAATTCATTTTTGCTATATTTTATTATATTTTATAAGACTGATATGTTTTGCTTTGCTAGGACATTATCAAATAGCAAATTTGAAAACGTCTCAGCAAGGTGAAACTTATTACACCAATTAATATAATGAAACTTCTTGAATTTGACGTTTTCATCAAAACTGTTTGTACAATCCACAATGTCAGATTTTATACAAACGAACAAAAATATTCTTTATCCTTAATGTGGTTGGTCTGTTGTGATGGAATAGTCCCCAGGAGTACTCCTCGACAATTTTACGTAATAATCTCATACGAACGATTTCCACTTCAGATATAAAAGTACAAATCAAGTGCACACTCTAGTTGACCCGTAACTTTACATTCAGATACGTGATTTTTATATTGAACTTGGACTTCTGGCTAACAGAGGTTCAGCTCTTGTGGTAATTTCTCTTTTTGATTATAGGTACTCGTATGTATGAAGGGAAAACATTGTCAGTGTGATATGGAAGGTATTTAATAAAATAAAAATAAAAACGAAGATTCAGCTATATTCCAAACTCGTTTATTGTTTTTTGAATAAGGATGTAAAACTCAATTTTAAATAATTAGTTTGAATGAAACCGTCTCTCTTCTAGGAGTTTTAATGTATGTATTATAGATGGAATTTATAAATAACATATCGTTGTATGTTATATATACATTCATGGCATTTAATACTAACATTTCTGTGTGCAAGAATGCGCAAGAAGGCGTCATGAAATTGTCATTTTGCTGAAAAGATTCAATCGTCATACCTTCGTACAGCTTCCGACGAAGCCGGGCGAGATGCACCATACATTACATGTACGAGTATATTGAATTATTCATTCCATTTTCACACACAATACTCGCCCTACTTATGTTGCTTCGGGTATTCAGTACTAAATACTAAAAAAAGACATTTTTTATGTTTCAAATGCATATTATTATCATTACGATTTTTTGACACTTGGTCATCTGTAAAGTTGTAAGTATTTAAGGAAACTGGTAATTCAGAATAATTTTTTTGAAAACATGGCATGACCAGATTTATGAAATATTTATTATATCGGCTTTCATGTATAACTCGCTGTATGAATGTGGAAGAGGCAAGAGAGGTGTGTGTAAGGGTCATAAGTCCATTCCCTATAACACCCTTTCTGGGGAAATGGCGCGATGTTTTATTTTATTTGTTTCTGTCAGCTACACAAGGATGATCAATTTTTTGAAACTTGGTGGTTTTTTTTGGCTGCAAAGAATCCCAATGTACCGATTATAGAATATCCGATTAGTAGAGGCAGGACTTGAGTAGAACCCGCCGGGAACATCGGGATCGTTCTGTGCAGCGCCCTCTGTACGGTCCAGATAGCTTCGCGACTGTTGCGGAAACATTAGGACACTCGTATGGGAAGGCGCCGACAGATCGCGATATCCGAGATAAGGAATGCGAGAGTTGACAGAGAGTCGATTGACCGCCTAGATTATTATTACGACCGTTACACACATGCGCGCACGAGTGATGGCATTTTTCATCGAATGAGGGCGCTTTGAGTTCAGAGTTCAGAGAAACACATGTTATTCAAATATATAATATAAAAAATAGCTCTATCTCTATCTCCATGTGGTATTTTTAGGCTTTCTATAAAATCTAATGATATCTGGTTCTATATTTATTATATGCAATATTTGGTTATATATCACGGCTAAAAATGAATGTCTATCTTCTATTTCAGTCCAACCGACTTAACATACACGATCCCCCCACAGAATGATTTGACTTTATGTCTCAGTCGTCCAACTGGAATCATTTACTTCAAACGGTTGCGTTTTATTGTGAAGCTGTACTTGGGAGTCAGATAATTGATTCGTCCCCTCGTTGCTGTGAATATATCAATTTCCAATTGTAATAAAAATTCCATTAATTCGGATGGCCCCGGGCCGCGCGGTACTAGAGAGGAGTACCTATTTCTCCAAATGCCTGAATAATCCATCAATGCGGGAGACACGAAATAAAAATGTTTCGGAAATGATTGAATCAGCTCCGGACTTGGATATAAAATAAACGAGTCGTTTTATTACCGGTAATCTGAAATTTACAACATTGTCCCTCGGAGGGCGCGCCCTTCCTTCCCCCGGAGGTTCCCAGGGCTGCTGTTCCCAGGCTGATTCCTTTTCTTTACAAGCGATAATCGATCACCCTTCAACGGCTGTAACATATTGCGGGATTGTCCCTCCTTTGAATAATACAATCTTGATACCCATGAATGGAGTCCAGGAGGACTAATTACAGCTAATATATTTTGGTTTATGTAGGGATAATAACTAACGTTTGAGACACGTCTCAAATGTAAGTTATATTAGTTATTATTCCTATCATTTGGGAAATAACAGGATGACTATTGTAAGATGCAGTAGGCGAGTATTGAGTTTATTTTGCCACATTGCCAGGAGAGAGCTGGGCAACAGTAAGTTGAGGCAGCTCTCCTGCGCGGTGGTGTAGCCAGCTTAAGGAGATGACTGGCGGAGACCTCTACTCGGCGGTGCGAGCTGCGGAGAAGAGAGGAGAAGATTGGAGGCGTTATGTTTTAGCCACGGGCAGCTCCATGGATCCCGGCCCTCAGTAATGAGTGAGCAAGTTGTTTTCAATATTTTCCACAGTATTATATTTATAGTAGTATATCATAATCAAAAATAGCTATAAAAATAACAGTTACTATGAAATTAAATAATAATAAACCCAAAATAGTAACTATAAAATTTGGTGGTGGTCTAGAGCAGTGCTCCGCAACCGGTGTGCCGCGGCACACTGGTGTGCCATAAGACGGATGCAGGTGTGCCGTGGCCAAATATATAAAGAAAAAAATATTAAAAAATATTAATGAAAGAGTCGACTCTTTCGTAAATCAGTTCAGGAGACTTTTTTTAGATCATTTATGAAAAATCGGATCTATCATTCGATTTTCCCAAATGAGCCGAAAAAAATATCGCTGTCGATTTTTACTAGCCGGAAGTCGCTGAAAAAAAGGTCACCAACGTCTCCTGAGCTGATTAACGCCCACGTCTAGACCGAATTTTACCTTTTGGTACGCTGCGGGATTCTAGGAAGAGCTTATGTGTGTCGTAGGTGAGAAAAGATTGCGGAGCACTGATCTAGAGGGTAGAACGCTTGGCTCCTGATCCAGGGGACTTGGGTTTAAGTCTGGACACGATCAGATTCATTATTTATAATAATGAGCTATTTTCTGCCCATATTGGAGATTGTATGATAAATTCTTATATCTTTGGTGCTGGTCTTAAAAAAATCCGTACTGTGTGGCATTACCCTGATAAATTTTACCAATAAATTATAAAAAGTACTTTTAATATATACAATTAAGGTTCGCGATGTATTTTGAATTCCGTTCGTTCTAGGGTCCATCCATCCTGAAAGGAGGGAGAGGAGGGTTGGGTGGTGGAAGGGGGATTAAACTGTTTCTTCGCTATTGGCCGGGTAGATTTTTATTGGAAAAATATATGATTTCAAACCGAGCTATCAGCGCGCTGAATGTATTTGCGAATAGTTTTTACAGAAGTTGGGATTCCCTACTTAAAAACATTTCACTTTTAAAACACATATACTTGCGGTGGGAGCAAAAGGTGGAGGGTGTGCCGCTCACTCATATCGCCGACTTGCGGTCATATCGCCGACTGTTATATCTTAAATAAATGAAAGCGTCTGTCTTCTAGGAGCTTTAATGAATTTTATATGGAATGACATGTTTCGCCCTTCTAAGGTATTATCAAATGATTGATTCTAAATATTTTATAATGCCTTAGAAGGGCGAAACATGTCATTCTATATACAATTTAATAAAACTCCTAGAAGACAGACGTTTTCATTTACATAATATTAATTATTTGTAATATGGAGTTTTTAACCATTGTTCGAGAAACAATAAATATAAAAATATCTACTGAAGAAAATATGGCAGTATATAATGGGGTTCTAGTGCCAGCCGTTATGCATGGAAACGAAGCTTGGAGCTGACAAAAGAAGGATGAAAGTAGGATAACTGCTGTAGGAATGAGATCACTGAGAAAAAATGCGGAAAAATGATATATGATGGAATACCGAACATCGAAATACAGAAAAAAATGTAAGGTAAATAAATGGATAATATTGCCTTGTTTTACTTAATTTGTATGTTTGTTTATCTTACATTGCCTGGCGGTTCTTTACACCGAGGGGTGGTACAAGACAGTTGAACTGTCAGTGTTATGTTGGTGTGAACATCTAACTGAGGCATCCAATCTGTTTTAATATATATAGTTTTTTTTAAATTATAATACCTATTTGCTTGAGTACCAACAATAAATAAGTACAATTGAAAAAAAGGACGAAAGAAGAATGGTTAAAATGTTATATACAAGCCGTGTAAATGGTAAGATAAGTAATGAAAGAGCAAGGAAAGCATGAGATGACCAAATTAATCAAATACTAAAAGGTGGCCACATTCGAAATCGTAAAATATCGAAGAACGTACATGTTACGATGTGTGAGAGTAGAGAAAGCTCGAGAGGTATGTCAGGACAGAGTGTGTCGGTACATCCTCTCTGCCTGCCCCTTCAGAGAAGCGACATGGATGTTAGTTAGTAATGTATAGAACAATCGTGTCGGAGAGACCCCTCTACACGCGCGACATATAATCGTCCATAGTTGACTATGTACGATTATATTATATTATTGACCACTCTATTATATGATCATTTAAATATTTGACAAGTGCACATGTGCCACTCAGGTAACCTATCCTATTTTTTTAAAATTATTTGGGAATTAAAAGGTTATCGTTACTAGTCAGAGAAACATAATTACTGAAACGATAAATGACAGTGCCGGTGCGAAAAGGGGTTAAAATTAAATCATTATTTCTCTCAACTGGATGGCGAAGATTTTTAAAAGTGTGTCTATTATAGGGCCAGGGACTAACTCAATCCGCGTATCCGGCTTGGCGCTGCAAGGTTTAATAAATCGGATTGATCGGAATAAAGGAAAAGGCGCAAACAGATATTTAAATAGACGATTAGAGCGCAGATATATAGTGAGCTGCCTTTTGTTCAATTAGCATCATACCGGGCTTGTTCCCGAGGCTGGTGTTTGTGCCAAGACAATGTCATATTATATCAGTATGGATACTGTCCATTAAGGATAATGTTTCAATATACATTTTATAGAACTCGTTAAATATTAAGGTAGATATTACATACTCATGCTTGATTTATACTCGAGGTACAATTGGCGCCTCTTAATGTCACCTAGCGTCATTTGACGTGAAAATTGTAACAATACGATGATTGCGATAATATAATATATATTATACTAATTCAGAAACAATTCTTTAAGAACTAAGCGCACTAACAGGTACATCGAATGAGGTTACGGGTTAGATTTTGTTCGTATTGTTCCATTATTCTGAATATAAAGGATGTCGAATGTATTATTAGAGGAGTTGTTGTTATGTATTGAAGGACATTAATATTTCTGGCAGTGGACCGCGGCACTGCAGACGACAAACGGGTGGAAAGGGAGTGATGGTAATTGGAGTTGCTTATGCAACGACAACAAATTATAAATTGAATCATTGTACGGCGCTCGGCCCTCGCGTAATACTCTTTTAATTAAACTTCTGTAAGCTCTTCCGAGTATTGATTTGTGTTGAAGACCGAAATTAGCAGAGAAACCCGCCGAGAACGGTTTATAATTAATTGCCGTTTCCCGGTACTCTGCCTTCATACGTATTCTCGAGATTATTACACAACCGAGAGCCTCGCTAAACCTGAGCCGAAATGTCGAGTTACCTAATTGAGAACCGAAATAGCCCGTTAAAACAAATGTGAATTTTGTGTGCGGCTATATCGAGTTTACATTTGATTGAAACATGTTTGCAGCTGATGTAATGAAAAACATTGTTTCCTGTCAAATATACCCTCCCCACCCTCCCCACTCGCGCTGGTCTAAACTGACCTATATTGTAAAAATATTTTCATATTTGTTACCAAGATTATTGTTTGTTTTGAAAATGGCATAACGAAGGGATCGGAAAATATTGAGAGAGAAAAAAGCTAAACGTTATCGCCTAATTGGATTCCTAGATGGAGTGCGATGGAGTCATCTGAATGAAAACAAAAGACGAGAAGAGCCCAGGCAGCTGGACGTCGATGATGTTTTGAGTCTACGAGATAAGCAATCATTTAGTTATTCCATATGCAGAGTAGGTACTGCTGTCTGTATTCATAATTTATTCATAATTAACAGTAAAAGTCACTGAATAGAAAATTAGTCTCGACGCCGCAAACGACGAAGGCTGTACGGGGGTAGTTCTTTGGCAGAATGGTTGCCGCGTGTAATACTTGTATGTCTTTGTTTGTCTGTGTGTAAAGGTATGTATACTATGTGTGTATATATACTCGTGATCGAACGGGAATGTGAAAAATCCCAGAAAACACAAAAGTGAGGCATCTCCCCAAATGGCTGTCTTAGTGTCTGGATAGTGTTACGGGATTTCAATCTCTTTTATTCCCGATTCTGAAAATGGTCCAGAGAATATTCCAATCAGTCAGTATAACGTTACGCAGGGACGTAGTCGTCTCAGGAAATGGCGTTCCGTGAAGTTTTTATTTGTCTTTGTTTTCTTTTAGTTTCAAGTGGCAGCGTTTCGATTTCAAGTAACTGTGTATTCATACTTATAAAACAGAAATAACGTAATAAAAGTAAAAAATCAGGGGCCGTATGGAATATTCGGTCAATGGCTTCACATCTCGATAATCGGGCAGCAAAATACATTTTAAATTTCTCGATATTCACATTTTATGTATTAATGCTGTGATTTTAAATTTCTTGGTCCAAATTCATTGTAAATAATGAAAATATAGTATAATAATAAAAAAATCTGTTATTATATATATAATATTTCATTTAGTTCCACTTAGGTTTATGGCTTCGACCGGATTCGGGAGCTCTCTGCCAACTTCGTTATCTGGACCAAAAGATGGCAGCGAGCTGCCGAAACCGGTTAAAGCCCCAAACTTAATTGGAATTTAACTTAATATATATTGCATATTATAAAGGAATTTTTAGTTACCATTTTCTTTTCATTATTTACTCTTGTTATGTATTCTATAGATATTTGGAAAACTTAGAAATGGATTTAAAATCAACACATGCAAATCGAGACTGTTATTTTAATAAGAAATAAAATCAATTTTACCCAATACTCGTGCTGGAACTAGCTGGGTTCATCAGCGTGATATTCTCACCTTCATAACGTATTCAAATCAAATTAACACGACGGTGGGACGGGTAGGCGCCACTGCCGAGCGCCATCTTGTTCTCGGTTCCTCCAGATTGCTCCTTCGCAGCCACAATTGAAACGTTGCGTAAGCGTTTTTATGCTCCTCCATTGTGTGGGATGATCTGGGAGATGCCTCGCTATGTATGAAAAAGCGAGGTAAAGAAAATAACCTCTAAATGTTACATAATTATGTATCCCAACCTAACCTCACTTTGTTCCCGCCTTTGCTTTTAGTACTGTATTACTTTTAACTGACTGCGTTACAGACTTTTTCTTGAAATTATTGATAAAATAAAATACGAGTATTCTAGGTTATTACATACTCCCAACAAGCAATCAATCGATGCCGTTTGATTGTCTACGGACCTTAATTGGTAAAGAATATGTCCGCAGAGCTGCATCGGTAGGTGCGGTGCTGCGCACTTGTTTGTATTTATTGTTTCTCGAACATTGATGTAAAACTCCATATGAAATACAAATTAAAACGTCTGTTTACTAGAATTTGTATTATGTTCTATGGAAATGACATGTTTCGCCTTACTAGGGTATTATCAAATGTAATTAAAACATATAATTCCCATAAAACATAATAAAACTATTAAGAAACGAAAGTTTTTGTCGTATTAAACATTTGCTTGCAGATGAAACTAGTGGTTGGTGATGCTCCTACGTATTTGTGCGTACTCTCAAAATATTCCAAATGGCATTCTCCACGCGTGTGACGCCGCGCCAAGCCGATAATAGCGCTCCCCCTAATCTATGTTCCGGTGTGGTTTTCCCGTTAGATATATGAGCAAATCATACACTCTCAATCATGGATGATTTTTCGTATTTGTCCCTTCCTCCCTCCTCTGTTACACTCGTCTCGTCTCGTGTTACACCCAGCGACACGTCTCACCGGCTGATAAAGGAGACATTGTTTCCGAAATATACAAAAATATACTTTGCGTGGGATCATTTTATTATTTTTTTTCTATTGGTTTTCCGCGTCCCCAGGAATAAGTATGTCATGCGTTATCTTTCGTTAATTCAATTCAATTCAATTTATTTTTATAAATCTTTTTTTACTTCGTATTATTACTGAAATATCCCTATTTGGAATGTTATAAATGAATTATATGTACTCATTTATACCTACATAATCAATGGATCATTATGACATATTTGACTTGCTAGAGCATTATCGAAAACGGAAGTTTTCATCAATATTGAATATTGTGTATTATTAGATATTTTTTGATAATGATCTATTTCTTCTTCTACTTCAGCCTATTCCCGTCCACTCCTATCTTGTGCAGACTGCATCCAGGTTATTCCGGTATGTCTGTTCAGGTCATCCTTTCACCGTAGTTGCGGTTGCCCATAACTTATTTTTGCCGTCTACAAGTCAGCAGTCTTCTTGTCCATTTTTCGTCCGAGTTATTGGCTACGTGACCTGCCCATTGCCAATTTAGAGTCGTTACCAGGTGGATGATGTCAGTGACCTTTGTTTTTCCCTCACCGTATCGTTTCTGACTCTGTCTCTTAGGCTTCTCTTACCGCAGAGCTCAAGAGAAGAATTGGACTAAGCTGGGCAGCTTTCGACCTGGAAGGAATACCGATCAACCTGAAAAGAAAAGTTTATGAAGCGTTTGTTCTGCCACTTGAAATACAATTCACTGATAACATCAATTTGTGAATCTTTGTTTAATTTCCGTGCTCTCTGCCGTCCCCCTACTATCAGTAGAAAGTTTTTGCCATAAAATGTAAACATTCGAAACTTCGGTTTTAAAAAAACTTTCATCGCAGAAAATCACTACCCCGTTATTTTAAACTTTAGATTGCGTCGTTCAAAATTTAATTCAAAGCTTTTTATATTCTGTGAAAAATTGTGTTTCTGTTCCTTAAATCCTATTTTATAAACATGTTTGAAGGCTTTATTATCCGTGTATTATCCCTATAAAAGATTTTCTGGGTACATGTGTAGGTAATCAAACCCCTTTTTAAAAGTAGTTGAAAAGGTTTAACTTTTTGTGTACTAGGGAGGCCGGTACACATCCTTTTGTCCTTCCAGCTCCATTGTGCCCAGAGTAACTACAAGGACGATACGCTCGATTAAAGCCCTTTACAGAGCTCCTTCAAGGGATATTAAACCTGGATCGTGTCCGACAGATTTATGCGGCCGCTTAATAAAAAGTCAACCGCCAGCTCGAGACTCGAGGGACGAGCGCCACTCGCAACACAGATTCCTACCTCAAATATTGATTAACAAAGCCAAATAATTCTATTCGTGTTGATTCGTGTGATTTAAGATGATCGTGATAATTTTAGAATGTCGCTGACATTACATACTCGTGAGTTAGTTAACTAATAAAACAACGGAAATATTTATTCAGTGAAGGAAGAAGATTTCTTGTAAGAAAATTCACTTACTTATTAACTTCGATAGTTGGAAAGTTCTATAAAAAGGTAACAAAGTAAGATGGTGACATCTCGTGGACTCCAACAAAACTACCTCAGTTCCTTCTTTCATCAGACCGCCGAAGTCAGAGTTATTGACAGCATATCTGATTCCTTTCGGAACTTCTCTCATGTTTCAAAATGGAAATTCTTCACTAACTTTGCGATGTCTTTTGATGGAAACTGTTGTAATGTATACGAAGTTTTATAGTGAATTCGTAGTAATCACGGATGTAAAAAGGTTTTTTGAAAATGCAGCAGGAACAAATGTAGAAAATTTAGGGAGGAGCTCTTAATGTCAGGTATTCTGGGGTGGATTTATTTTTAAGAACTCGCTCTCACTTATGGCAAAATTCACAACCACTCTCTTATGCAGATTCTTCCGCGCTCTATACCATACACATTTCTTAAACGCTTCCATAAAACACAATTAAGGTGGTTATTGGTGTACATTAAGCCCTCCTGTAACAATGTATCTAACGAAATTCATAGAAAACGTTTGTTAGATTTTTCAGAAGCGCGATATAGCTTTCCATTTTTTATGCATTATTCTCTCTTTGTAAAGTTTCTCTCTTTAAAAATGTTTTTATCATTTCAGGTAAGTGATCAACTTCAAAAGTGCAAGTGGCTAAATTCTGTCGTCATGTTGTGGTAAGTGCGCAGTGTTTGTATTTTTTGTACTCTCAACTACTTGAATAGATAGTGTATAAAATGGTTTCCTCCGTGAGTCGTGCGATACAATTTGAATCCTTTAGTTTCTGTGCTACGCTTATGTTGAAACAGTTGCAGTACTTTCATTTTAAACCAAATAAAATGTAAGTGTTAAAAATGAAATGCGGCAGTTGCCAGTCGAGAGCTCTTGTACAATACGTGTAGCGCCAGCTCAAAGGCCGCTCTGCTCAATACAGAATAAACTTCGGGATTCTCGTCGAGTCTCGGTACTTACCTCAGATTGGGGTTAAGCTAACAATGGCGGGCGCCGAGTGGAGTTTCCAGCCAAATTGTAGTGCTTCGGACGGCCCTGGGCGGACGGGAGGGCGCCAGGCTTCGAGGGCCACCGGCGCTGACCGCTAACACTTTGAGCGAAACAATATGCGTGTATTATAAACAGCGCTTTAATTGGCTATTAGCGAGTTGGCCGTCCTGGCGTATTATTGGAACACCATAGTACTCTATCGGA
This sequence comes from Lepidostoma basale, assembly GCA_022606425.2. Classification (NCBI taxonomy): domain Eukaryota; kingdom Metazoa; phylum Arthropoda; class Insecta; order Trichoptera; family Lepidostomatidae; genus Lepidostoma; species Lepidostoma basale. Next base: position 183,584 of record JAHDVF020000887.1, on the reverse strand, counting down.
TGGTTTTCGATTCTACGCTTTTTAAAAGATCGCTCTCGTTGATTGTTTCATTAATCTTCACCCCTTCGATTCGTTGTCATAAAATTATCTTGAAGTTAATCTCCTATTACCAATGACACGAATGACAATACAGTAAAAAGCAAAACGAAACATTTGTGGTATTAGACAAAGTCATTGACCGTTCTTCTCCTTGACGCGGTCACCTTAAACGTATTCTGTCATTTAATCTTTCTCGCGTAATGATATTCCGCCCGCAACGGGTTAGCCCTCCCCTACTCTGACACTTGTCAAGCTGGAGGAGCGCTCCCGTTGGTCGGGATTATGCTCGCATAATGACATGTCAGTTGTCCCACGAGTCGAATATTGAAACCAGTTCATACGTTCGATAAATATTGTTATGACATAGAAAAGATTGCTTAACTAACGCACGCACATTCAAAAACGAACCTCAATAATTATTATTGAGGTGGACTTAGTAAATTGTACGTGTTGCTAAGGACTGTCCGTCACTCGTCGGGCTATGTACATACGAGTATAACGTGAGATAGACGTGCGCGTGTAGACATCTGTCCATGATCATAATATATTGTTTTTAAACATACCATTTACTTAGATTTTATTTTTTATTAGAGAAGATAATAAAAATAATCTCGTACTAGAGTTGCATATATATTGAAATAATTGTACTTAGGCAGTATTTAAGGGAAACTATATAACTCTATTGAATTCATTTGACCTCTCCCCTAAAATATATTATTTTCTGCGCTCTGCTCTGATTCGTTTCTCATTTTTTATTAAGAAAACAAATAAGTTTTTCTCTGGGAAATTGGATTTAAGTATTGATTTAACCTTTCATAACGGTGTCTCGGAGTGTCGGCAATATTTCATTGTTTCGTGTCAAAGCTTAATAAATAATGCATTTTATCAATTCCATCCTTTTACAAGTAAAAAAAGCTCTCTTTTCTGGAGAAGGATCTGTCGGTAATGCCGGCTCATGAAATATTTATCAGAGAACCGAATACAATGTGCCGTGGTTCTGTTTCAGCTAGAGTCCAATAGCTTCAACAGGAATACATTACAAGATTAAAATGAGAGTAACATCGCGAGTTGTACATCCCAACAGTCACACTATTTCAATCGGCACCAACTCTTCTATTCTGAAGACCTCACCATTCCCGTGCACTCCTTCTGCAGATCGTACTTGCCATTTGTAAAATCAATTTTGTTTGAAAAGGGAGCATTGCGATGTGGAACCAAATTCTTGGTTACTTTTTAACCAAATCGTTTCTGTCGTCACACCGTTCTTTGTCCATTATTACAACAGGTTTACTGATAGCGTTCCCTTGGAAAGATATTTATTCTGTTTGTCTTCCGAAGCGAAATGGCCCTATCGAAAAGCCTTTAGGTTTCACCTTCCAGGCGGGTACGTGTCGGTAAACAGCTAAGCAGATAGATTGATATTTATGGGCTCTCAGAGCGACATTAACGCGAGCTTTAGGAGGTAAGAGGGACATAACGCAGTTTATTCGCCGCCACGTGGCGCTATCATTTTATATTCCTTAATTTGACCTCAATGCCGCTTTATTACTGGTACTAAAAACACCACCAATAGATTACTTTTGTGTGGCGCAGCGGTGGTGCGTGGTGGTGGACATCTTTCCAAACACACACCACTACACCACCATCCGCGATACGAAGAATCATTTCACGACACGTACTTCCAAGTGGAGACAGTTATGACGGAAGAACAATCAAGAGACTTACCGAAACATTCAATATTCACATTTAAACTTATTAAAATCTTCCGTTTTGCTTAAATCGTCAGTCTATCTTGAAATACGTGTATTTCATTATATTTATTCTACTAGCTGACCCGGCGAACTTCGTACCGCCTCAGAATTAATAAATGTTCTGTTAACTTATTAGCTATTATAAATTAAATTCAGGTATTTATTAAGTTAAAATTAACACTAAAATGAATAAAGTTCAATTAAGTGCAACAATCAAAATGAAAAGTATTTTAATGACATTGAAATGAATGGCAGCAAGGGATTTGGTTTATTGAAGCGACTCGAAATGATTTGCGTAGCATTGTTGCCCTACTTTCTGTTAAACTAACTTAATTATAGTTTTGTTGTCAGGTGCGAGAACGAACAAAGCGGATGTTTTGCGGACACGCGAACATTCTACGTACAATTGACCGTGAGAGAAACAATTATTTTCTAGATTCAGGCCATCAACAACCAAGGATTGGCCATGTGATTTGTTGATCGTCATGGCGAATAAAACATAGCGCCGCAGAGTCGATGATTTGAGGCAAGCGTTTATTTCATCGGCAGCAGTCGATCTTGGAATGACTGGTAGTGTTTGGCAGAAATCACCAGAGAGTAGAATCATTACATCTCGCTTGAGTACTTCCAATGCGCGTTTGTGTGCCATTGTGCATTCATCCCATGTGATGATTTTACTTGCTACTAAAACTTTGGCCATTTCTGAGTATTTCGCAATATTGTAAGTTTTTCAGCCGTTTGAAGGTTTAACGGCAATTTCAACGCTAAATGAGCCGTTTCTAGCAACGTGGCCGCTATCCCAGAAGAAGCAACTGATACAGCAATTTCGGATCTCGCACGAACAGAACGACACGAGGAATGTCTTCCCAGTTCCACCGGGCGCATCGAGGAAAATAAGCCACCATTTCCATTATCAATTGCCTTCATTAAGGTATTGCACACATTGTGGGTTCAACAGTGGTACATTCGTTCGAACTGATTGGATCAATGCATCTCGATCATGTTCACGTTCACGTTCCAATTCTCGATTGAAAGCGTTGTTCTTTCCACAGCGTTCTTCTTCGCGTGCCGTATCAGGTCCCCCTGACGTTGGCAATCACTCCGGCGAAGGCTCTCGCCATAGTGATATTCTGGGAATGATAATCAGAGTGATTTCTCGTTGCCTTCTCCGATGAGTTTTTCTGTAGGGGTCACCTTCCCTTAGCTGGGGGGGCCCGGTTTTATGGCGCCGAACACTCGCCATTCGCCCTCTCACTATCTGCTATGATACTGATGGTAATAACAGTGGTCCCATTGGCCGGGGTTCGCGGGGTCAGAGACCACTCGTGGACGCTAGTGAGTAGGACTTGTTGGTAGTGTTGCTGGTGGTATATGCAACATGGTTTTTCGTGATATTTTATAGAAGTATAACTTCCAGCAAGATATACCCCATCACGACCTACCAACCATTGAACCCCTAGCGTTAGCATTCCAAATTTAATTTTCAAACTGCTGCATATTGTCATGTCTTCGATCAAAAGCAAATAATAAATAATAATAATAAATTGGATACTTTGTAGATCGCCATTTTTATGAATTATTCATCTCATGGGTGCTGTAGAAAATGCTCCGTTTTATGAACTAGATAAAAAAATAAACATATTTAGTATGAGGGCTGCACCAGGCGTAGTCGATCTACCAGGAAATGATAATTTGAAAAGGTGCGTTTTGAGTCTCGATCTAAACTCTGACTGATTATCTATGCACTTAAGGTCTGCTGGAAGGTTGTTCCAGGCTGAAGAGCCGGCTATCGCGAAGGCTCGGTCGCCGAAGTTTGTGCTTGGACAGCGTTTTGGCACAGTCAATCTACCGATCGCAGAAGACATAGCTGATCGCAATGTAGACTGTCTGGCAGGTTCTCGTTGATGCAGAGTTCGAAAATATAAGCTGGTACCATTCCATGTAACGCCTTATAGAGCCGTCCAGCAGAGCTTGTATTTTATCCTTTCTGGACATTTCAGCCAGTGGAGCTCCTTAAGGTGCTGTGTTATGTGATAACTCTTTGGCACACCCATTATCAGTTTTGATGCTGCGTTGAATGCAGACTGGAGTTTATTTGTGTGTTGTTTGGGGATTTTGGCGTAGACTCCATTGCAGTAATCTAGTCAGGGCACGACGAAGGAATTGATTAATGTTTTAAAACTGTCAACGGGAATATTTCTTTTTATGGATCTTAATTGCCTTAGAAAAGAAGCAATTACTGACTGTGTTATTTATTTGAGTTTTCAATGAATGATCAATCTCTAGATGGACGCCAAGGAGTTTCATCAATCAATTAAGTTTTGGCGCTTCGTAGAAGCACTCCAAATAAATTCTGTTTTTGATGGGTTTAATTTGAGTTTATTCGAAGTCATTCAATTTGGCACAGCGTCAATGCAGTTGACTGTCGAAGATTTGAGATGACTTGTATCAGTGGAGTCACAGCAAGAGTATATTTACTGGTCGTCAGCATAGAAAAGCGACAACAATCTGAAGGATTTTATAATTTTGGCCACATCGTTCGTGAACATTATGAATAGTAGAGGTCCCAGCACAGATCCCTGGGGAACTCCAGATTCGACTATGAGAAAAGGGGAAACTTCACCTGCGACCTGAACCGCCTGTGAGCGATTCGATATATATGAGGTTAGCTGGTTATGTACAATATCTTCTTATTCACCTCGAGATTCGGATTCCCTGAACCGACATGTCACTCTTTTACTTCAGTTCACGTTCAGTTCACGTGGATTCGATGGGAAGCATGTCGAAATAATGATAGCAAATAATGTGCGTATCTGACTTGGAGATGCAGAAACAATTGCTCGGCACATATGATGTCTTGAGATGACGTTTTATACGGATTTGTATTTTTTGTGATTTTTTTTACGAACAAAAAAAAATCATCGATTCAATCGGTTCTCGAGATATCATCAAATAAGCCGTTCCATAGAAAATTAATTTTCTTAATTTTTTTTCAGTGATTTTTTCCGATATTTTAACTCCTCATTCTGCTATTCGGGACGGAGAAAAATCCAACAAATCAAAAATCATAAAAATCGGTCCAGCCGTTCTTGAGTTATAAATGGTGTAACTATCACGACTTTGTTTTATATACGAGTATATAGATTGTAAAATATTTTTCTATGTTTATTCAGCTTTGATATAATATCAGGTAATAACATATAGAAACACAGACCGTATCTTGTCAGAGGAATAGCCATTAGAGCTGAACCTCTGTAAGCCAGAAGATCCAAGTCTTAGTGTTTCTGTCTTGGCGTTATCCGATTGATTGATAGTACATGAATATTGGGTTCCATTTGGAATATTGTTTATCTTTCTACTGTGTACGCCACGATTCCTCTAAATGCCTCACTGTAAAAAAACAAAGTATTCCATCGTCCGTAGTAGACGGGACCTACGGCCCGCCCTGGCAAGCGCGGCCCTCTACCGTAAATGGTAGACATCATACTCGTATACTCGTCTTCTAATATTGATCTCGCCGCAGCTATTAATATTGGGTACGTTTTCCATTTTGGAAGGGGAGTTAGTTTGGTATTTTCGAATCACACGCGACATGCCCTAAAGTTCATTAAAGGAAATATGAAGCGACTTACTCATTAATATATATTGCTTTGCGCCGTCAACGACATCACTTACTTGGGACGTTCCCTGTCCTGCGCCGATTTGGTGGCCATCTCATCCCGTACTGGATGATGACAAGTCAACTAGCCATAGCAGTTTTTCGGAGAGAAGAACAAAAGTATGCGTGGTCATACTCCTCTATCTAGCACAAATTATTTAGCACAGCAAAATAACTTTCGTATACTTTTTGCTCTATTCGATAATTTTCCCTTTCCTTTACTTAAAGTATACGCAGTTCAATGATAATATATTTTGGCGGAAAATCGAACAGCGGCATCCAAATTTCCCGATATTGGATCATGTCGAACACAAATCTCCGCTTGTTGGGAAGTTGGTAACTGTTATATCATATTGTCGGGGCGCCTGGAGTGTTGCCGGAGTTTGTTTTACAGATTAAATATTAATGATTTATCGAAAGCTGAATCAAAGTGGAGCGACCACTAACTATCGTTAAGACACTAATATATCTCGTGTTGAGGAACAAAAAACATTATGCCAAAGAAAATTACATATTTTGTACCTACGTATTAAGAGACCGATGTTCAATTGTTTTCTGTATTATTGATTATTTCTTGCCATTATGAGAACTTGGATGTTCCCATGGAAAATATATAATATTATACTTATGAAAGATCAATAACGATTTATATTTAAGGGAGGGGAGGTGAAGTTTGTTTCCTTCACGATCGTTTTCTAATGTCGTACGTGTTTGTATCTATAATAAAGATTGTTCGTAAATCTATATGTGTAAGATATTATTGTTCGGGCGCGGTGTTCAAGCACACAGGGTCTATTGAGGTATTTTATTATCGCTACCATTTACTGCTATTGGAAAACCAATAGCCCGAGCGATATGTGGAATTCCACATTTCCCGAGAATGCATATGTTGGGCTTCACATATTTTCTATTCCTTTCGAACACTTCTTGTGTTCGTCTCTTTATTTAGAGTGCAATACTCGACAAAGAAAATATTTGATAGCGCGTGCCCCGCCGATATTAAATTCTTTCAAAATACATTTCTGTCGTCTTCAAAGTCAAGGAATGAAACGTCAAATTAGATTATTTAATACAGATTTGTGGACAAAATGTTTTCTTTGCTATGTTGGCTATCACTTTCTGTTGTGGATTCATGTTTCAATAATTTTTGGAAAACATTCTATTTTCGCAACACTTTTTTGCACTTTTCACACATAAGTTTCGTGACACAGATGCCCTTCAACAGTAGAGAAATTTTACACTGAGGAAGGGTTGTTGTTTTCAATAAGTTATTCAAATCAGAATATTTTTCTCAACTGAGGTATCGCGGACTTGGTCCCAGATACGAGTATATGATTAATATTTTCATTTATTATTTCTTGAAAATTTACGTTAAACTTCAAATCGAGTATTTAATTTTGAATAAAATGTCAGTTCTCTGAAGTCATATTATATTAATTATACTTGTACATTTGATAATTCCCTAACGAGAGGGACGTGTCATTCACTTATAATACAATAAAACCCAAAACGATTGTTTTTACTTAGTTGTCATTTGTAGATATATAATAATAAGGCCAATTTATAGAGTGCCATTTGTTGGTAGCTCATTTTAAGGATGCTTTGACAATGTAATTCAGTCACGCAAGCTACATCGGATATTATAATAGTATCATGAGATATTTTGACGAAACATGTACCAGACCCATAATGACCTACGGAATCGAAGAAAGACACCGTCAAAATGAAACATCTCCTTAGAATACCAGAAATGAAAACATTGCGAACTAACGTGGGTAGAATATCTAACGGAGAGATTCGCAGCACCTGCAATGTAGATATCATTGTGATATTGAGCGGGCAGAGAAGACTATTTTAGAGAGACCATTTTGAGAGGATGGATCCAGTGAGGATTATCAAGATACACGAGAATCCAGAGGGCCGTCGATCAGCAGGTCGACTCCCAATGAGACGGAGAAAGTAGAACGTCTTCATCACGGAGCCTAAATTGACATCCTGCCTGAATAGATTGCATTGTGATCAGAAAGAAGGAGAGATTATTACAAACGGAATGTTATTAAGATAGGTTTCCAATTGTCAATGCATCTGAAGTGTGCAGGGAGTATACAGGGAGTAAGTGTGCAGGGTTCCCCTGTGCGGGGCTGCGCTTTGGCGTATATGTATTATAGATTACAACCTTCAAGCATTCTGGTGGATATGCAGTTTATAGCACACAGTACACTTTATTCAGCAAGATATTATTGAGCAGGACGGCTACATGTATAATAACCACGATTTATTGTAGTTAAATAAAATTATTTTGCAATATCCTAGAAGTATAGACCAACGTGTTATGTTGAGGGCGTCAATTGACTACGAAATGCGCACACACGCAGAGCTAGGTCGTGAGGATTATCTTCTTTACAGTTAATGTTTGTCTACTGCACTATGTGTTATCTGAGGCCTCGGGGATAGGAATTCCGTTGATATCCCCGCAAGCGGCGCAAAGCGAAGCTCGACAGAACCGGGAGCGGGTAAAATGAATTCCGGATATTGTTTTGTTTTGCCAGATAATAAAATATTGGACGTGTGCTGAAAATAGTTTGTCCCGGAACAGGCAACACATATTTCGCCTTCCAAATAATTCCAGTTATAACGAATGTATTAGAATACACCCAGGAACCATACGCCGTCGTATGGGCCGGGGCGAGGGACGCGGTAATGCAAGCCTTAAATCAAGTTTCAGATCGAATAATTATGAAACGATTTTTTCACGGTGGTTCGGACATTATTAAAATAATATTTAAAGTTAAGTCCAGAGCAAATATAAATTAAGATAGAATGTTCATGGATGTAATGCGGCGCAGGAGTTAGAAATGTTTTTTTTTTTAAGGATTTACATCCATGATATTAGAATTTATTTTACAATCTTCAATGTGAGCAGAAAATTCTTGTTCTGGTAGTGGTCGACTCAAACAACAACCCAAACCTTCAAACAATATAAAACTTTTGTATGAAACACTTAATTTTTGGTGTGGCATTGTTAAAACAATTTAAAACACTTTTATACTTTGTTTTTAAACCACTTTGTTTCTCTCCCGTCGGAGCTTGGTTCGATAAAACAAAACAAAGTGATTAAAAATCAAAAAAGAGTCTCAAATTATTATTATTAATAAAATTGTTGTAGTTTTATGGCTAAAAATATTTATCTGGGAAGAATGTTCACAAGAAATGGAAAAATTGAAAATTTGAAGGAGAGGAGGCGCGAGAGTTTTTTCAGGATAGAACAGTGTGGCGGTTCATCCTCTCTGCCTACCTCTCCGGGAAAACGGTGTGTTGGTTAGTTAGATAGTGAATTAACTGTTGTCGTAAAATAGAAGTTCAAATCAGTCGAAAATGCATGTTTTATATGAAAATCGTAGTGGTTCCACTAAATATTTATTTGCTCATTATGATAGATTGGACGTATCAAGGATTCATATTCAGAGTCCAATAGATAATTTTGTTGTCTTCGTAAGCTTTTGTAATACGTTGCCAACGCGGTACCCTTCACCCTGTGTGTGGGCAACACAAGTAACATTTTAGAATATTCGAGGATTTCACAAGCGCGGCAGTTAGCCGAGAGGATCTATTCTATGAAGAATTCGCGTCTCGTATGAAGTGATCGGTGAATGAATTAATGGAACGTTAATGGTACAAACGAACTCTCCGAAGTGTTATTATTTACGTATTTAGATAGTCGCTGTATTTGATGGAGTGGTGGAGGGGATGTTCGAGTAGTTACGTAATCTGACCGATGACCAAACGACCGCACACGTCACACAAGGTGTAAAATTGCCACCCCCGCTCCACGTGCGAGTACACGTGTCCCCCGAAGTATTCCGGCTTCTAATCCACGTGTCGTCATTAAATTTTCATTAACACAATATCGGCGAGGCGGAGTGTATTGTTTGAATTAATTGTATTGTATTAAGAAAACATTACGCAGTCACGTGGGCCCCCAAGAGGGGGAAAGCTGCAGTGCCGGGGAATGGAATTCCACGAAAATTAAAACGTAAATAAATAAATACCTTGCATAAGAATTATTTTTGTTATGACAAGTAATTTATTATTGTATTCATGATTTATACTTTAAAAATAAATAAATAAATTTGCGGGGTTATAGGACTTGCACTTGGACTTGGATCTTCTGGCTAACAGAGGTTCGCGATAATGCTTTCTAGTTTTTCTTGTAACCTTTCGTAATAGTTATTGATTTAAATCCAAGAAAGGTCCAAGAACTTTTATACGAATCCTAGACCTCTAAATCACCGATCGGTTATTCAATACCTTTTTTATATTAATTGTATTGTGTTGTATATTCAATTCAATAACGCCAACGTACATAGTGGTACCACACACACGTGGATGGTGCGGGAAATAACAAATAAAAACAAATACAACGTTTCTTTAAAACGGTCAATTAATTTAATGTGTTTATATTCAATAATTTCTAAGTAATAATATACTTACTGCACCCAATATTTTTATTCACGTAACGAGCTTCGTCTCGCTGTAATATAAACAATGCCCTAGTTGTACTCCTTTAGTACGTCGCATTTCTCTAGTATTATACTTTTTAGTTGAATTAATATGAATTTCTACATCATTATTTACGTATTAATAAATAAATAATATCAGGGTTCATGTAGCAGCCGGCGCCACTGCATTGTGGTGGCAATAAAGGATTAAGTTTATTTGACATTCATTAAACGCGGCGCTGCGAAATTGGAAAACAAAATACTCCGTACTACGTCTTCCTCTTCTTTATTTATGACTTTTACGCCTTTAGAAATGCCGACCGCCACGAGGTAAGGGGCTGTTCAATCTCCTTTGAGGTTGCCAACGAGGCGAGGTGTGACGTAAATGCCTTTAAAAGAGATGGAGGGCGGAGGAGGGGGAGATGGTTGAGGCTGCGTGTGATTTACGGAACCAATATGACTGTGAGAGCCGTGCTGCCCGTGATGAGTGTTCTCGATGTACGAGTATCTACCTGTAGTCTAAATCTCATCATTATACTCCAATAGCCGTAGGGTGACCACCGCCATGCAGGAACATCTGAAGTGCTTTGATTTATAAATAAGGCTATGTATTTGAATAAGAAGGAAGACAGAATGAGGTCCAGATATCAGCGATGAAGTCCCGCAGAGCTCCATTGTAGTTGCAGCCTTTGTAATCCGATATTCCATACGTTATTATAATGACCGGGTCTTTTGTCGTGATCTGTTTAGTTAGAGTTTAGTTGAAGCTCCTCGATCCTGCGTCTTCTGTTCCCAGCAGCTTGATTCGCCCAACATAGCTTGATCAGCCGGAACATTATATGTTTAGCGCCTTCCTAGAGGTCTTAATCTAGTCGGTCTTCACGCGTCCAGGGTCTTGTTTGCTCTGATCTCTCCGGCTAGGCGATCCATGCTAGACGACCGGCTTTCATGGTGCTCGTCAAAAGGGGCTACTGAAATTTGTACAGATTGACTGATCATCATAAACCGACCTTCTGGCTATGTGATGTTAATCGTCTTCAATAATCATGCCAGTCCGATGTGTACATTTGGAGCCAGGACGTTTTCACCTGCCGCCTTCGTGGCTCCAAATATTTCGATATCACTTTACCTTTTTTTGTTTCGTTAGATTTTTCTTCGCCATATGGGAACAGTGTTACTTGGATAAGTTTAAAATATTTTAGTACGATTGATTGATAACATCACACGAATGCCTAATTTAAATGCATTGACCATGCGTACGCGTGTCCGCGCGGTGAGTGCTGAGTGCTCTCGAGCGGACCAGCTGCTAGCCCTCGCCATCCATCAATTACCACCGCATCCGTCCATTTGCTTTTCGGATTCTATTATAATTAGAGCTGTCCGTTCACATATCTGTCCGTCGGCTCTGGTCATTTGACAAGCTTTCATTTCATTTCTTGTTTTGTCTGTTACCTGATTAGCTTTGGTTTTAGTATTTACCCCTTGATATTGCATAGTTTGGGTATTTCAAAAAGTTATACATCTAATGTGATACAAATTTATCATTTTTTTCTAATAATTTTTTTTTTAAGGAAATAACTTAAAAAATAAAAATTTGTTGAACGGATTTAAAAATATATTTATTATCTATTCAACGCAACATTCTACATTCATTACAGCAATCGACAAGTAAGAGTTATTGAAGACCATAAACTGCCACTAATTAAATATAAATGAATATAATCAGATGTATTAAAATGTCGGAATGACTGCGTTTGAATTGATTAAAAATATTGTATAAATCTGATTAATTAAAAATATGTCATTACTTGATTCAAATTTCATTGTAGCACTAAATCCCCTATCACACTGTCCACACCCGATGGGACAGACGCGTTGTTAAGAGTTGGAGTGAATTCTGTTTATTTAATCCGAACTCCATTCCAATTCAGTCGAGGGCTGCTCCGGCCTCGCTCGCTGGAGCCCGTCGAGTTCCATTCTGTAGTTGGAAAGTACTCGTCGTGTATTGAATCATAAATTGAGAAAAATCGAGACATTGAAAATGGTATTATCCGAATAATTGGGAAGTTGAGATTTTGAGATCTAGGAGGGATTTCGAAAAAGTATATATATATGTACTTGATTTAAGTGAAGTGATAGGTCAAAAACGATTTAGTACAGCTAAGGAAATATATGCTTTTCGGAATTGCAATTCAACGTTGGAAGGACTTGATAGGAAACAGAAAATATAAGAATATGGTTAGAAAGTAGATTTGATAAAAAAATATAATACTTAAATAACTATTAAAACAAAACTCCTTCTCATGTAAGATTAACCGAAATCTTCATTTTTATTTGAACAGTAATTGAACATTTGGGATCGGTATTCCAGTATCTTATAATCATTTTTTCTCTTCTCCTTCTTCTTCTGATTGTAGATATTGCCATCTGTTTATGCAGGATATCAACTTTCTTCCTGTGATGAAGACGACCAGCCTTCTCTCCATCTCTTTGGTGGTCGTCCTGGTGGTCGACAGCCCTCTGAAGTCTCGTGCATCACGATCTTAGGAATTCTTGTTGGATCCATTCTCTCGATGTGGTCCCCGCAGAATCGTCTTCTCTGTCTACTCCATCTCAGTATGCCTTGAATTTTGCAGGATTCGCGAATTTATTCATTGGATATCCTATCTTATAGGGTTCTCCCCACAATAGGTCGCAATGTTCTCATTTCTGCTACTCTTAAAATATGTTTGGTTCTGAAAGTGTCAACCCTTGCTTCGATTCCGTAAGTCTTTATGGGCCAGATGCATGTTTTATAAATTCTAACTTTGCTTTCCACTAGCATATGCTTATTGTCCCAGACAGTTTCCCTTAGGTATCTGGAGATAACTTCTGCTTTATCAGTCGGTTTTTTAACTTCATTATATAGATTGCTGCAACTAGATATCTCCACACCCAATCTGAACTTCACGAACTGTTCTATGGGTTTATCGTCTACAACCAGTTTGCATCTGAGAGGCTGTCTGGATATTGTTAGACATTTTGTTTTGGCGACGGATATCATCATATTATACTTCTCAGACGCAAGATGGAACCCATAAAACAATTATTTTCTCAATTTTCATTATTCAATACGGTGTGATTATTTGAAACGTGTTTCGTCAAAACGTAATAATTGATGGCAGCCCTATTGGAAAGTGGTGTATTTGAATGAACTTTAAACGGTTGATTTCAATATGATGTGCGGGAAAAAGCAAATATTTGCGCAATTCTGTGGACATAATCCTACACGCACTGGCATGCAGCCCCGGCCGGGGTGCTCGTAGCGCCAGCCAGTCGAGCTGGCATGGCGTAGTATTACGCCCTGCTGATTGATCGCCCTCCGTTAGTTAACGAAAACATCGAATATTATTTATAACATCCATTGAAATTTAGAGCAAAGTGAAGGAACGTTTTAACGTTAATGTATTTTTAATTCCACAACTATTGTAGATAGTTTGTTCAAATCGAGTGATTAATTAATCAATATTCAAAGCGAGATGAGACATGGCTCGTATTAGGAGCAGCAACTGATTTCGTGCTCACAGATTGTTATTATTTATTTTAAAACCTGTTTGAAATCAGTTGTATTAATTAGTTTATTAAAAGGTTTTGTGTTTTATTCTGAATTCACAATTTACAAGGTACATTTTTTATAAGCGCGTAGATTTTTACGGCTGAGAGCAATAGGTTTATTAGGATCTTGGGTATATCTGTGTAACTTGTCTTTCTCGACCAACTGTTGGAGCCTTCATCTTTATATAACTACCTTGAAGATGGAGACTGCAACGATTTTTGAAACGTCGGCCGAGAAAGTCTAGTTACACGGGTATATCCAAAATAATAAAAAACAATTTATGATTTTTATACTATACATTTGAGATATTTAAAACATCTAATATATAGACACATGTAAATATTATTTTAGAAAAGACAGACACGTTGATATAATAGGAAGGTAAGAATAAACATATTGATTAAAAAAAACTCAAATTTCATTCCAAGTTCAAATGTTCTGTATGAACACCGACCAGCCAACACTTAAAATGTCCACATCCGTGGCCACAGAACTCAACGTTCCTAATGACGTGCAGTGAACTGTATAGAGAGGGTACTTAAAGACATTGAAATATACTAGAAAATGATTATCTATGCCTTATAATGTTGACACGGGTGGAAGATTCAGTTTTATGTATTTTGATAAAATGCTTTTTAGTTAATTGGATATTAAATCCACTTCATATTTCTGAACTTAATGGATCCCAAAACGCTGGCGTCAGCACATCCAAATATGACAATAAAGCGGGCAATAGCATTACGAAGAAATAACGATCTTTACTGAGAACTGCGAGGCATTCTTCTGACTCGAAAGCTTAAGTCTAGTTTTACGACGTCATCGCAGCGGGCAATGGACTAGATGTCATTTAACTGTTCGTTTTCATGTGTGCGAACGAACCTTTTAAAGTATTATCATCATGACATTATTCTAAAAACAAAGAGTGTGGGAATATTCATAAAACGCAGAGGTGAACTAATATATTCAAATTAATCCGTTCCTTCTGTATTGATTTCTTTCTCATAGTTTGTGATCCCGTTTGTAAATGCCCTCGGTGTCCCTACGTCTAGTTTCGATAATCGCCGGGTCACTATTTCAGCGCTTGCTAGGCATGAACTTTTTATTGGTGGCAAGTGTTGAATTATACTATTATCTCGATATCAGAAGCATCAGGCGAGTCTCAGGTAACTCGAATATCTGATCTTACCGATGCAGATGCAAAGTTCTACGAGACGCGGTGCACTAGGATTTAATGTCACGAAGACACTTAGGTTGTAAAAATGGCGATATTAAAGATATCTACTTTCGTGAAAGCTTACTGAGCAAAGATGATACAATGTTGCAATCGTTTTAAAAGAAAATGTAAGGTTTACAACTTAGACTTGTCTCGTATCGGCAGTATGACTTCAGCTGGTGGATAGAATGTTTACCGTAAATATACGGACGTACAATTCGACACAAATATTAAATTAAATTGTGATTAATCATATTCGAAAAGTGGTCGCCCGAAGGAAGACGCAAGTAGAGTAAAATGATTGAAGCGAGTGACTGTATGAATACCATTATAGTTGAGTGGATTAGCTAAGCACTCTGAATTGTTTGAAAAGCGGTTAGCCATCCATTTAATTAGCAGCTGAGAGCCCCAGACATGCGTGCCGGCTTAATGTTGTATGTAAAACAACTCCAAATTGTTGTGTTCAATTACTTAACTTTACGATAAGAGCCGTCGTAGGTGCATTTTGTCTGGAATTTAATGGAAACGGAATTATTCGCGTGGACTCTTCGTGACTAGACTCGTCTGTAACGTAATCCGAATTTACTAATACTGAAGAGACCTCCGCCCCTCGTGTGCCGCGGCACGGAATCTTACGGCGGCGGCTTATTGAATTCTTCTGATGATCCTCGTAGTACTCGTAATAAACAATGTTGAAACAAATAACATATCAAAAGCATTGTACGAGTATTTCCACAAAACGTTTTTGCACTTCTGTGTAAACATGTATTTCCTCAGTGTACAAATTCTAACAAAACTTGTTAAAATGGAAAAACGTGTCAAAGCCATTTGAACGAAGCTGTAGAAAAATAATAATATTTTGACAAAAAAAGGATAAAGTTAAAATACGTCAATTCAGAAACAATATTTAGAATAATAATAATTGGGGCTAGTTTAAATAGAGCTTTTTTCTTGAGTAACTCCTCTCACGGGTGCTCACACACTTTTGTCAATGTTTCATATTAATTTTCATTCTTTTACATTAAAAAAATATTGTAATTAAAATTTAAGAAATCAAATTGAAGCTATTTTATGACTAAGGTAATTTATATATCTGTACATTCTGACATTTAAACTTTTACTAGTAGTTCATATGTCTAATTAAATTGTATTAATATATTTTAAATATTTATAATCCAATTACAAATGAAACCATCCCTCCAGCGACTGTTTCACGGAGAGTATTTATTAACGTAGAGCGCCCCCTTAAGTCGGATTGGCCATTAACACAAATTGCTCCGCCGAAAGGAAAGAAATCCTCTTCGAGGGAAGCCAACTTAAAACCACTTACGTTGACTTTTTAAAGTGTTGGTACCTCCGCCAGTCCGAGTGCTCCTTGAAGGAAACGATTGGGCGACTTTAGCGCGGCGTGTGGGGAACTATATTCTTTATCCAGTCAATAAACACTTCATACAGCATACAGGAATATTTGTCTTTTCTATTTGTGATAGAATTGTTGAAAAATACGGTCTTCAGATATTGTAGTATATTATTTTATTGGAATGATGTGAAAGAATATTATTAAATTAGCCACAATAAAATATGATATAAATACTCGTAAAATGGTTATATCTAGAGATGTTCAATTCATGAAAGAAACATCCTCATTGTTGAAATCCGCAGTGTTAAGGCATTAGATTTATAAAAAAATATATCTTAAAGTCATTGTTGATGTGAAACTGTAGTTTTTAAAACAAAATATACTTTAAATTTAATAAAATAAGAAAGGGTTAGGCATATCGAGTAGAAAATGTAAACTTAACCCCCAGTCTTCCATGGACTATTTGTAAAATAAAATAAAATGCGCATTTAATAACAGGTACAAAGCAAATTTCAATTAATGTAAATGTTAAAATCGGTCAAAATCAGTTGAATAGTTTGTGAACAATATTATTTGCTTACACATATCAAATCTCTAAATCTACTTTCGAGTTGAATATTCTTATATACCTTGTATATGGAATATACTAGAAATTTTAGCTATATGGATACATTTAGGCACTTGCATACTTGATTTGCTTTGGCTTTTAAAAAGTGCAATTACTCCGATCGATTGTTGTGAACTCGTATTTGACATTTATGTTAAAAACTTAAATAAACCAATGTTTTAGAGACAAAAACTGTGTTTCTGTAGAGCGTTCTCTACTAGAGCTGCAATTTACTAGCGGATTAGTTTTTATTTACAATGTCCGCATGTGTAGAATATAAATATAAAGAAGCAACTAATTGAATTTGCCATTTTTTTATGAAAATGGTGGGTTTTACAGTTATCATCTAATATGGATGTAATGCTTCCAGTATTAGGGAAGATTTTTTTCTTGATTCTCCCCAAAAAGAATATCTCCGATCTCACCACCCCTTTGCCGGCAATATTCCCGTTGTGATTGATGGCTATTGTGAAGGCGGACAGACGATATTCTTATAAAATAAGGAAGTTTCCGCATTCAAAGAGAATGTAACGAGGCCATTGTCGGAGTACTTGGTGGCGCTCTGTATGTTTTCTGAAGAATATGTACTATTATAACCTGCTCGTGCCGCTGGTGTGTGCTTCGCAAGCGCGATATCAGATGGTAGACGACAATACAAATCTAACTTTATTCAGGCCGATTGCTGATTGATTATCATTATTGAAACTAAAAATAGTAGTTTCAGAGTATTCATTTTTTGGTAGTAGTTTTTTGTAAACTATGAAGAAAAACAAATTTCATTATACTCGTACGAGTATGTTTTTAGATTTATTACACTTGTTCTTTTAGTTTCGCAGAGTTCTTTTTGTATATTATTTGGTTTATAAAATATGTTGAACATTTCACACAATTCGTTCCATGATAGTTTGTTAATATATTACTTTAAATAAAACGATAGTTCATCTCTGTGGCCTGCATCTGGAGAATAGAGAAAATGACGGAATATCTCTTTACTCCCGTAGTTATGCAATCTACATAACATATAGCGACACTGACCTCCATTAGGTCGTTCATAAAAATATCATTTTTTAATTATAATATTTTAAAAGAAAAAAACCTTACTGGGGCTCGTGAATATGTAAATATAACAATACACGAATTATTATTGGAAAACTATGCGTCATTAATGCTATAAAATAAATTTTGCGAGTGGGGACACTCTTGTACAATACAGGTATATATATGCAGGAGGCGGATCTTCACAGCGACTCGTTTCGTATCATGTCATGTCGTTATGGTAGCGCACTTGTAATTAGCGCCACTCAGTTTTATTTCCCATTTCCTCTCCTCCCGCCCAACCCCTCGCAGAGTGTCTCCGGTTAATTACCCGCACCTAATGGTGGCCCTTCCAGGGGTGAGTAGGGAGGGAGGTCACTTCATTCGCCGGCTACCCTTTATGCAGGACGCAGGATGTGCGCACTAATGCAAGATACGACTGTCTATAAATATAGTTCGTTAAAAATTGTGTTTGTCATTTAAAAAATAACATTGTGAGAAGAAATAAAATGGTTTTGTGAGAAAAAAATCGGTGGTAATAATTATACGTGAAATGGTAATTAAAAATTAACCCTTTTTATCGCAATACTATATAGATACGTAACGAAAAAGAAAATATGAATTATTATAAATTTGAGGAAATATAGAGATACTGTACTCAACACTTGTCACAACGCGGGCTCGGCATAGGGTGGTAATTACAGTCGTCACAAATGAAACGAAACATGATGTAAATGAATTAATTAAATAAAATATAACAATGATGTAAAACTGTTTTGTAGAGGTTTTATTATATTTTATAGGAATGACATGTTACGTTTTGCTAAGACATTATCAAATGTCATTGATTTAATAACGCCTCAGCTAGGCGAAATACGTCATTCCCAAAATATATAATAAAAAATTTTGAAAATAGATTTTTAGTCATAAATAAAATAGAATGTAGTTAGTCGTATTACTTTAAATAAAATGTGTTTTAAGAAGACACGAATTGAAATGTTTACATAAATATACTTGTTGATTGCCTAACAATTTCTCGATATTAATAGTCAGTGTATACATGCTCGGTGATAACATTTGACAAGCAAAACATTCATTGTCATTCCTCGTTATTTTATGGAAATTGCTATATCAATGATAACAATAATGTCATTGATGGAATTATGTTGAATCCTAAACATATTAATTTCTACAAAATAGAACGAAATTTATTTTCTATCGTAAAAAAGAATCGCCATAATATATGTACACCATTTTAATTCTGTCCTCGTTTATTGTCCGTATAAATTAAGATCAACTACCTCCCCCCCCCACACCCCTCTGCCCCTCATCCCGAGCCACGACCCGCCGCACGCATGCTAATAAGCCTTCAAATCTTCCACTCAGTTACTGCGGCCCTTTCGAATCCCAGCAGCAATGCAATTAAATTAATCTGCTGACAGGGATACAAACGGGTATCGAATGCTTCAACCAAATCGATACCATTTTTAAGTAGATAGTTGATTATAGATATTCTTTAGCTTTATTCGTCAAATGAAGGATTATTGTTAACTAAAAAAAAAAACGTTACAATAGCTCCAGTGTCAAAATTTGAATTTGAATTGAAGGTCCATAATGTGTAGTGTGTAGTGTGTAGGTAAGATAGGGAAGAAGAGAAGTAGAGAAGTATGGCAGCAGGTCGAGTACTGAGCCGCGCGCTAAATCGATACCCATTTAGTCGAGCATATCCTCAGCGCCTCACCAGGGCATTGAATTACCCCGAAGAATAGGGGAAAGTGGGCAATTTATGAAAAAAGTCAAGATATTCATGACTCAAATAATATACGCACGTGCCGGCCATTCCCCCCTCCCCTTCCTCCTAGTCTTGTGAGCAATAAAAACATTGAACGTTCTAATCCCTGAATCACTAAGCATTTCCTCTGTACATTTTTCGTCTCTTCACATTTTTCTTCTTATTTAATATTCCAAACCCAATCTTCTACCATTTTGTCCCTCCATACGTCTGGTAATATGAAGGGATTGTGGTTATAGCGGATAAAGTCAAAAAATATAATTAATACGAATGAAAACGTCAGTTTTCTAATTTTATTGTATTTTATGGGAATGACATGTTTCGCCTTCTTAAGAATTATTGAACATACTAACATAATTCATTGTCATTTCATTCCCATAAAAATCTGCATGAATTACTTAATTCAAATGTATTAGATGATCGTGATTAATTAGAGTTATTATCCGTAGTTAAGAAATTAACAATTAATAATTCCTACCATATATTATATACAAAATGACCTTTTTAAACTTTTGGTTAGGTTTCGGTGCAGCCGGTGGTACACCCCCTTTAAAAAACAAGGCGCAGTTTTTGCGACATTACATCAAGAACATTACCCCTTTTCTTATCTCCTGACATAAAATGACTATAAAATATCCAAGTTATTATCAATTTTCCGATTCTTCCACATATTCTAACCTGCACAGATGAGTTTTTATTACTTAAATGTCCACCTACCTTGAACTTTGCCAGTTATTTTTAACTCTTCTTGAACAATATAGATCAAAAGGGCATGAGTCTAAATGCTATTTGTAGAATATTTTTAGTCGAAATTGCCTCAATGCGTAACATCTCATTATCTATTTTCACTTCCCTGTCATATCGAAGTTTATTTTTAAAATTCATAACTACTTCTTCAAAGTCAATTGAACGCTTCTAAGACCATAGAATAGTTAATACAATATCCATGTAAATGACACAAAATTATGGCATTCATTGCATCACTTCTTTGATGAAACTCTTGTACTATGATATTATAATATTATGAATCAATTGCAAAAGAAATACGCGCAACATATCGAAAGAACTATCATGTAAAAAG
Organism: Lepidostoma basale; assembly: GCA_022606425.2. Lineage (NCBI taxonomy): Eukaryota > Metazoa > Arthropoda > Insecta > Trichoptera > Lepidostomatidae > Lepidostoma > Lepidostoma basale. The sequence goes on along the minus strand of JAHDVF020000887.1, from coordinate 162,954 downwards.
CGTTATTTTCATCCGATAGCAACGAAGTAATAAACCTGACGACATGCGAAATTAAAGAAAAAATACTCATAATAATGTAATATTGAGTATTTTAATATTATATTATCATATATGTTTATTTTATTGGATTTAGTTGTTCGATATATACACTGGAATAGGGTGTTGGCCCGTCTAATCTTGGGTTTTCTTCATACGAAATAAATACGGAATTCGTACGCACTTTGCGTAAGCCGTAAGGGGTGACATTTTTGGAATTTCAAGTATTTTAATGTTTAGGAGTTGTTTTGTTCATTGCTTTTACATGTTTCACACTCCGCTGTACCCGGCACACGATCCTTCGACATCACCACACCAGCCAGCCACCCCCTGAGGATATCAAGACACTACTAGGATATCGAATGGTCCAGAAATACTTCAAAAGATATTCAAATATTCTTGTACCTCGAAGATAAGTGTTTCTTTTGTAATCAATACTTAATATTAATGTACTGTTGGGGTTTAATGGTAGAGCTGTGTGATACTCTTATAATTGTGATTGTACGAGTATGACTGACTTCTTTTGTCAGTGGAACCAAGAAATATCATTTTAATTTATTTCTTTCATAGTTATTACGTTTTTGGCTAAATTACTTTATTTTGAAAAAGGGTGAACTAGGATTTTTGTAATTAATTCGTCTTGTAATAGGAGTTGTCGCCTCCCGAATCCTGCTCTCGGCGGGCTTTCACCGTGCGTATCTCGGAACAAAATGATGGACTCACACTTGCGGTATCTAACCTATCTGTACATGATTAGAGAATTAAAAAATATTTTAATATCTTCTATTTCATTAATAACTGTTTCTTGAACTTTAATAACTTCATTTTTACAGTTTCTCTCAGGGTAATTAATAGCTTACAGATGCTAAATATTTAAATCTAAGAATAATATCTGAATGATGATTTTTAGAATTTATTTTCATTAAATAAGAAGAATACACACAAAAATTCCTACTTTTCATATTTATAAACCAATTTAATATTGTTATATTTCTGCCTCTCATATTCTGTTCAACCATTTTTGTTAGTTTATATCGTTCGCCTAGTGATGAAGGCTTATTCACAGTGTTTTAATTCACACAAAACTGTGGAATCCAATATTTGAATAACTGTACCATATGTATAATATATGGCATACTAGGTATACATAATATAATATGACGGGCATTATACATTGATACATATGGAGGTTGTGTGCCTTCCATAGGTAGGTACGTGTATAGATGTTATTGCGAGTGTGAATATAGCGCCTAACGAATCCTTATTGATTGAAGCTTTTTGGCTGTGTAAGATTCAACGCGATACGGAGATACGTACTATATACCCGCTCTGGCGTGAGGGTGGCGCGTCATATTTTAGATAACTGTAGGCACTTAAAACTGCAGGCACGTGGAACGATTAAATGACATGATGATTTTGAAAACTAAATTTGTTTTATTTTTATATCGACCATATCTATTACTCTAGAAACATGCATATGATACAAATATCGCGGAACATTGGGCCAGCGGCGTATTCTAGCAGTGAGCGCCCTTCGCTGCCTCTGCTTACCTTATTTCGCATATTTCAACATGAGAAGGAATATCCGCATATCGGTAACATGACATTTTCTTTGAAATTCAGTAAAAGTGAAAGTAATTCGATTTCATTGAAAACGTCGGGAAAATTCTCCGCTCCATCACGGATTCCTGATTGCCAAAAAGCGAAAAGGCTATCACAAGTTGCGGAGCACGGGGAGTCTTCGGGGCGTCAATTATGCCCCTGGGCCATCCCAAATGTTTTCTTTTCGCGAACAATGTATTCTTTGGGACCTTGGAGAACCGCCCGGGAAACTCTCCTTTTTTAGACGCAACGGTATAAATCTGACGATTTCAGATCGTGTTACAAATCTATCAGCTTTAACAAAAACGATTCATAAAATATTGAAAAGCTCGCGTATATCATGCTTAAAATTTATTTTTATTACGAGAAGATACTTGTTTAACAATTAATTTGACTTCTACTATTACAACATACAACATACTCTATAAGTAGGTATATGTGTTGATGAAAAGTATTCATTTTCCGAGTAGTTATATAAGTCGTTATGTTGGCAGGTAATTATTTGTGCTGGTGTTATGGGTAGCACTACGCATATAACTACAACAAAGTCCTTGTACAATAGCGGCAATAAAAATCCATGATCCGTGATAGTTATTTTACAACCTCCTTACTTTGTACGGAGTCGTCAAGTGAACCGAATGTTCCGACGGAGCCTCGGTGACGAGCAGAGTGCACCCTTCCGCTGAATAAAGCCTCCCCACGTCTGTTAGATCCCATACCACCCCTGCTACCGTCGACGGAAGTGTTGTAACCTGCCACACCCGCGTGACGTCACTTCCGGCTCGCAACTAAACAGGAAATGGCTCTCTGTCCGAGAATGACATTTTCTTTTCGCCCGCTGGGGGCTACAAAAATGCCAATGAACCGCGCCAATGAAATGATACCATTAACTATTGTTTCTTGTTTAAGCTTGGCGTGGCACCGTCGGAATACAGGCAGATAAAATAAGAGCCATTTGTATGACGAAATCCTACGATATAGTTACCTGGTCCTACGATAGACGATTATATATTATAGAATTACTTGCAGGTGTGATACAAATAGTCGCAGAACTCTCCTTACAAGTTGGCACTCACTTGATACTATGTTTTATTTATAATCCGTCCATGTAATTACCGTCATAGTGTAGGGACTAGTCAAATAATAACTGTCCTCCCACATTTCAAATTGTGACAATGAAGGAGTTATAACGAACTCTCTTAAAATTGTATTTTTTAAGAAGAGCTTCCCAGGCGGAGAGCGCCCTGTATCACATCTTTACTTCTCTCAGAACTTAATTGTGGACGCCTGTCCGTATAAAAATTAGTTTAAAATGGTACTAAAACGCATACAATTAGTATGTACGCGGGGTACCAGTGTGGTTGGTTCAAATGGTTAGGGTAACCGTCAGTAAGTTGGATACGAGTATATGGACCACGGGACCTCAAACTTAAAATGACATTGGCTCAAAGTCACAATTGAGTGTGGTCTCTATTTCCATGGATTACAAAAGACCCGACACTTGCCTGACAGGGGGGGGGGGAACCGTGGACAATTTCACCAGGACAAAAGTCAACTAGGAATATATTATATTATATATACCTAATTATAGTAGCTTGTATCTTAATAATCTGATCACTTCTAGTGAATGAGTACATTTTTTATGTGGTGAATACAAAAAAATACTATAAAATTTTTTAAATAGGTTTTTGAATTCGAATCAGAAAATACTAGGGATGTAAATACTATTATTGATTTATTTTCTGAACATGATGTAAAACTCTTTACTAAATAATGAATACGAATGGTAACGCCTGTTTTCTTTAATTTAATTTCATTCTATGGAAAATTGAATGGCTCACTTGTAATATTTGATAATGCCTTAGGAAGTTGTCACATGTCATTTCAATAAAACATAAATAAACTTGTAGAAAACCGAAATTTTTAATCGTATTACATAAATACTCGTATTTACTGATCAGCAATATTTCCAGAAAAAAGTAATTACAGTTATAATTCCTAGTGGAACGATCTTGTCAGTCCGAGCTGGTGCTAGCGCCAGGCAGTGTATTACCCTGCTCCACTTGATACATTGTCTACCGAAATAAAAAGGCGACGTAAAGCCACCATACACCGGCCATATTGTTTCGCGGAGCGCTGTGTACTAAAAAACACATCAGCCGGATTGAAATGCTTTTGGATTTGAAGTGTTTTTATGTCCTGTTTTATGCAGTTGCCATTTTACGGACGCATTATCGTTAAAGCATTTGCGGCGACGCCCCCACCCCCCACCCCCCACCCGGCTGGCGCGCCCTCCCTAGCCTAGCCCCTGCACGCATCTCCGTCCTCACAATTGGCTAGCCAAATATGATCGCGTTACTATTGACGGCTTCTTCTCTTCTTCTTGTCCTGTCACACCTTCGTGGTGCATAGGGCCTCAAGAAGTCTTCTTCACCCGACTCTATCGCATGTCTGATGCCTAACATCATCCCAAGTGAGGCTTGCTGCTTTGACCTCGTCCTGTAGAGCTCTCCCCCATGTGGCTCTAGGTCTGCCTCGCTTCCTCTTTCCCCCTATATCTGATCGATGCAGGCTGGGTTCCGTCTCAGAGTGTGACCGATCCACGACCATTTGCGTCTAGCGACTTGTTCTCTAATTGACTTTTCGCCTGCCATGGTCCAAAAAACGGAATTTGACACTGTTTGGGGCCAATAAATCTTGAATATTGAGCAAAGGTACCTATTTATAAACACCTGGAGTTTTTTAATAACGTCCGAGGTAGATTTAAAAAGTCTCACATCCGTACAGCAGTACGCTTTTAACGCTACTGTTGAATATTTGGAGCTTGAGCTTTCTCGAAACTGGAACGCCATACAGGGCGAAGCATTGCGAAAGCTCTTCCTCCGTACCTCCCGAGCCTGCTATCATACTACCAAGGTAGCAAAAGCTGGTGTATTGATGTACATAATGATGAAATAAAATTGTACAAAAAATAATTATTACACCTTAGTACTCGTAGCGTTGAATACTTTCGAAATTATTTCATTTCGTGCGTTTTCAGGTATCGTCTTTTTCAGGGAAGGTACAAAATGCTGTCATACTAATATAACCATAGTTTTGTGGATCAATTCGATAGGTAATTTAATAAATTTATTGATTTACCAATGTTGGTTGAGACACCGAAAAGTTTTGTATACAACACTACACAGTAAGTACTCCTAGAGATTTACTTCACTTATACTAAGACACCTATACCACACATAACTAGATACTAGTGTACATTTATTATTCATTCACGTCCATGGGAGTTTCTCGTGGTTTTTATTAAGAAAACATTCAAACTGAAGGAAACGTCCAAGTAAAATGTTGTTTCGGACTAACTTTGTTATTGATCGATTCATTATAATTACAAACCAGACGCACATGTTAATTTCCCATAAAACGGGAAGAATGCGACAATCGAGTACTTATACGATGTTACACACGTCCAAGCTGTGTACGTATTGAAGACAACTTAATAAATAGTTAAACTTGGTCTATTCAGAAATATATATTTTGTGGAGTTTCTGTTGATTTTATCGCATATGTTATAATACTGTTTTTTTTTGTTTCAGGTATGTGGAATGCTACACATTTCAAAATAAGTTTCTATTCGTTGTCGATCTTCTTGGGCCATCGGTAAGTCCATTGTTGATAGTCTCCCCACACTTGAAGCACAAATAAGGTGAAAATTAATGTAAGATTCGTTCAGTATTCGCGTGCAATTCTATCGTCGCGAGTCACCCTCGAGTCATCGGGTTTACATAGTTCTTCCGATAATATCATTATAATTATGGAATATCACTGTGATAAGGCTCAAGCTTGTCAAATATTTCGTATGGGACGTGGGATAATAAAAACTAGACGGCAAATGAAACTCGAAACGTCCTCTAATGTTTTAAGGACTATGGAAAGGTATTTCTAATGATTATTATCTTCATTTCATATCGCATTTCGTATAATATATATTTAGTAGAGTTTTGTGATAATATAACAAATTGTCTATAACAGTTTGTGTTCTTAAGTTGTATGAATTGAATGAGATATATTAATATCGGGATGTACCAAACAGGTAATCGGGAAAGACTTGACGTGCGAGTGTCGCATTAGGGCTCGAGCTCCTCTTCGTGTAAGCGATTGAGTTCCGTTGACCAGCTGTTTTGGAAACTGCTTTTGTTGTAATAAAGTCATTCTCTTTTGTTTACTCGGGCTAATGGAATGGAAGGCCGGGACCATTAATACGCCGCAGCCACGCCAAGAGAATATTTATCCTTCTCGCAGTGTGGCATGTCGGCGGGAAATAAACTTGAATAATTTAACTAATGTTTTCATTACGGGGGAATGATGCAAGTATACAAATGAGGGAATGTGAGAAGATAACACAAAAGAGGAATGTATAATGAAAAATATTGCCATCGTTTAAAATAGAATTGTTTTCTTTTTACACTCCCCTCCTGTCGTTGCGTGATGGCCTCAACCTGCAATGTTGCCAGGGATATTAAAGGGACGCGTTTGTGGGAAGTTTAACTCCATCGATAACACAACGAGAAATTTGACAATTATAGAGCTGTACTTCCGCAGGCAGCAGTTCCATGACCACGTTTGAAACATAACACTTACTCGATCAAATATGTCAAATATATAATACTATCTATGAGACAGAAATAGTTAAATCAGCATTAGAAACAAGCTTACTAAGGAAGTGCAGCCGCAGTACTGCGATACATATAATACTATCAATGGACTTGTATTGAATTTACTTAATAACTTTATCTGATCAAACATTTTAAATTGTTTCTTCTAACATGCATTCGTTGCGGATTCATTTTCTTTGTAAAAACAACACAAGTGTTGTGTTACAAATAAAAAAATATTGTTGAATTTTAAATTGTTATTATTTTTTGTATCTGTAAATTAGTAAACATTTTAATTAGGTAAGTATAGAAGATTTTTCGGAAATATTTGATTGAAATTTAAATATAATTGTATATGAAAAAACATAAAAACTCTACTTCGTTTACAAACATTTTCTAGATCGGTTTCTGTAGGAATACTGTCGTTCTCGTTTTCAGGGGAAGTGGTATTAGAATTTAGTTACTTCTTTGAACTATTAATACAACGAATGATTATAATTGATATCGGGTGAAGAAGTAGTATCTCTCGGAGACGGCTGAGCGCACTCCGTGCACTTGCACAATAAGCGATAGGTTCCCTCGCGGCCAGTCACGCGGATAGAGCGCAGTCATCGGTGACGGGCTGATCGGGTTACCTCACCGGAGTATCGGGTTATATGGGAGCCCGGCCCACGGGCGGCGCGCCGTGGGAAACTAACATCTTCTGTACGGTCTGCACCAATCCAAGGGGCGATTCTCTCCTTCAAGAGCTAAGCCACTCGTAAGTGAGTTTACCTTAGCTCCCATAACTGAGATAATTGTTCAAACTCATGTGCAGACCACAAAATTTGTACATGAAAAATTATCTCAGCTATGCAGGCTGAGTGAAACTAACATAGCTTAGCTCTTGGTTTGCAACCGTTTTCAAAGGGGGGAAATGTAGAGCACTCTAAATGTGACCTGGTGTCCCCTTCGAATTGCTTAAATGAAATAACTCTTAACTCAGTCCCGGATGGATGACGGATGGACCTAGGAAGTGCACGAGCGAGGCTGACAAAAGGGCCCCGCTGCACCCTATAACAAGCCTTGGCTAAACTGTGGATATCCCTGGCGCACTTGTATACGTTTTAAGATTTATATTATGTAGATATTGGCGGTATTCTAATCATAGGTGAGAGAGTGTGAGCTTTAGGCGATACTCTCTTCATAGAGGAACACAGTAAAGTTTTGGTGAAGGACGAGAACCGCTAGATAATTTTAATGCTTCAAATACGTTCCATTTACATTCGATTATGATGATAGAGGCTACATTATAGCGGTTTATTCGAAAATTGAATAATAATAAAGAGTCTTTAGCTGGTCAACATAAAGTATCGGTATGAACGCTCCAGGTGGTTGGCATAGATCGATAGTTGGTAAATGTGCACGCGCCGCCCCTGCACCCTGCGCTCGCACAGCGACCTGTGCAAGGCAGCACTGCCAGGGCTTCAGGTCGTGCTGGGCTGGGCCAATTGTTTTTTAATGGTTTCGGAAATCGGATGACACGGATATTGCTTACAGTTTAGTGTGGCGTAACGCTGTTCCTCTGTACGCCGTCTTTATTTTCTCAAATGCACGTCGCCATGCACGATTATGCCAGTATATATGTTAGTGAAATAAAGTCCAGTAATGAGGTGATGGTCCATTTTTACTTTGAATTTAACAAATTTTTAAATATTACCCAGTCGTAACATAAGTGTAGTGGCATGGATAAAGATTGTAACAGAGACTACAACACGTATTGATGAACACAAAGTAAATTGAATTGCAATGGGCATGCCACCCGCTAGCGGCAGGCCGGAGGGGAGGGGACCACCCCGCGCTGTCACTGCGCCGTATTTATTGCGCAACATGACGAAACAATATCCTGACACTCGCGTCACTTCCAGTTCTCCATAAATACAATTTAGTTGTGCAGTTGACAAACGGCCGCTCCTTGTACCTCGTCTGTACTCGGAGGTCAGGCTTGCGCAACTTTTGATCATATTTATAATATAAAACTTTTTAAGAAAGTAACGATGTAAACGGAACAAGAAAAAAATAAGAGTCGGTCAAATCGATGTGCGTACATGATGCGATGTATGAATGTTCAGAAGCTTAGAGTAGGTACGTCAGGAGGGAATAGTGTGGCGGTCCGTTATTTTTGCCTATCCCTTTGGGAAGACGGCGAGATCGTTAGTAAGTTAAGCGTTTAACATTGTTGAACTATTTTATTCTACATGATAGCCATTTTATACTATAAATGATAATCATACGAAAAGGGCTTTTCCCAAATGTGTAATTATTATTTTTGAAAAGCGCTTGTGAATGTTATAACTTCTTTACATTAGATATAAAAAGTTATTTGGATAAGATGTAAATTACTTTAGCCGTGAAACTGTTGCAAGTCGGGTCGCACATATAGTTTCTACAGAACAATATGTCCCGAAGTTGTAGAGCGTGGCTGGCGGAGGTTACCAGCCGAACTGTGTTGCTGGAAGTTGATGTCAGATCAGGGCGCGTTACATGATATGATGAATAAAGCTATCGACAAGAAGCAGTTGGCCAGCCCTGTGCCCGTAGATCTGTGCAAGTACTACAGGGTATGTGCAAGCTACCACGGGGACGTGGACTGAAAATAATAATATTCATCGCGATACCTGCGCCTGACACCCGCCGCTCGCCGCGCGCCGCTCGCCCGCTCCGTCTGTCGTGCCTCGTGACAGCGGCCGCTCTATGGACCTATTCAGATTCGAGGAGTATGTATTGCCAAACGCTTGTTGTATCCTAAAGGTTTAATGAACTAACTGTTATTTAATCAACCGAAGGCGACTTTCGGGCTCAATTTGTAAATTAAATATTTTATAATGATTTCTAAAAACATACATTTTGCACGAAAGCTTTATAATATATAAATTATAATCCAAATGTTTTATAATATATAAATCCAAATGTTTTATAATATATAAATTACTAAACATTATTTCAGTACTTGATTTTGTTTCTGAGAACAAAACTATCTAATCATATGTTTATTTTCAAATGAGGGATAATATTTTTATTTCAAGAACGATTTTTTTTCATGTTGTCATATACACATACACAATAAGTAACTGAAGAGCGCGCGCAAAGCTACGTGTATAACTTAAAAAAAAATTATTTTTATTCTTTAGTTAAAATAACAACGGGTTAACCAGTGATGGTTATTTTTAAATACAAAAATTGACCACTATATTCCAGTGACTAGCAGAAAATTGTCATTAACGAGCGTGTTTCAACAAGAGCGTTGTAAGCAATAGTTTGTGTCAATGCTAGTGGGAAGAGCAACCAAACTATATAGAATATGATCCTTTTGGAAATACAGATTGTTAATACAATATAAATGAAACAACGTCGCTGAGGTGATAGTGTATCAGAAACTACACTACCACCTCAGCGACAAACTTGTTTGAAAAATGTATCATTTCGTCAAACACACAAATATTTTGTGATCATTAATATTTTGCAATATTATTATTATTATTATTATTATTATTATTTTGTTGAAAAAACTCCTTACATCATTACAGCGCAAGCCAAATCGATGTAAAGGGTGAAAAAAAAGAATATCAAAGGAAATATACATAGAACTTTATGAATAGGAAAAGCCAGTTATTTGCTTGCTGCCTTTATCATAAGGGTATTTACAAATTCGCCATAATTGCATCTAAAGAGGTCTATTTTATTATTATATATTATCTAACATAACCTTCGTTTAAGATTTATTGAATCGTCAAGAAGAGTCGTCATACATGAAAATTTAAAAACTTTATGTAGACTGATACTGGAGATTGTGCCGATCACAAGAACAGCGATATTGTGAGACGGGCCGGTACAGGGATTGGTGGCAGAGGGAATAGTCCTCATGAACAATCACCCAGAAAATTCCGACGGCGGATAGTCATCAGGAACAACCGCGGCCCTAAGCCCACCCAGCCATCACAGCTCTGGTGGCAGGCGTTCAGTAGCAGTCACCGTCTTTCCGACAATTCTTTTAATACCATCAAGAGAGGGCAGCCACTACACAACCAAAGAGGTTTTTTATATTTTCAAATTCAGAAATTCAGATATTCTCCAAAATCCGCCTCTGTGAGTCTAAGCGCTTCTCCTTTCCAAAAAGATTTATCATTACGATCATCGCGTCCTTTTGTATCAACTCTTTCAAACTTACAAGATTTACTAATCCCCCGGTTAAATCTATAACTCATCTCGGGCTTAAACTCGGCTCTGAGTTAAACTCAGGTTGAACAAATATAACTTTCGGAATATTTTTCATTTCGTCGTTCGGCAAGGCGCAACAAAGTCCGCAACATTTATTCCCTCTGAAACAATCAGCTATTCACGAGCCTCCTCCTATTAAACGTGGAATTTTTATGTTTTCGTTTGAAAGACTCACAACTACAACGGATTAAGTGTGTTCTTGTGCCTACGAACATCTGTGACTAGCAGAGAGTACGGTTGTGAGCATAATACTATCTTTAATTTATCAAACACCAGCGATCCGAGCATTCCACTGCAGTCATTACGAACAATCGGATTTGATGGATGCGGGAATATACACGACATGTTCATTTCAAAAGTAAAATGGAACCTAAAGTGGAATATGAAAAGTTTGTAATTTGTAAAAACTCTACTTGGTCCTGTACAGCGCTGAGGGCGTTTTGCCGGAACGTATGCGGGCCCTTGTTTCGGAGGGCCGTAAACGAATTTCACTTTAGCTAGAGAGGGGGATACAGCGGAGATAACCTTTATAGGTCACCAGTTTTTGTTATACCTAAATTACCAGAGAGACCTTTGCTCGGAAGGGCGCTCCCTCTGACAGGAGTACCTCCCGCCAGGGGATCGGAAGGTCAGGGAGGATCTCTTGTGGGCGGTGCATGGGACCATCTGCTCATTATGAAATGTTGTCGTCCGGAAGTCCGGAGACAATTAATGAGTCAGAAGAGTGCAAGAAGTACCTCAGAAGGTCTTCGGAAAAATGCAAATTACAAACAATTTGACTTTAAACTTTCATATGAAGCACTTGGTAGGTAGGTATTATTAAAACATTATTTAATACCCTTTTACCTGTTTTAACATCACTTTATTTTTGTCAAACCAACCGGTTTCGCTCCCGCTGGAGCTTCATCAGGGTTACAAAAGAAATTTAAAAAAATATATTAATTAATATATATTCAATACATATATTCGTTTATATATTTTGTAATCCTAAAAAAGCTCCGGCGGAAGCAAAATCGGTCGGTTTGACAAAAATAACTAAGTTACAATTGACGTTTACAGATGATTTTTCCTTTTTAAGTAGCGCTAAAAAGTTATTTGAAATCATAAATTACATAAAATTTAGATATTGTGTCTCGCAAAAATCACGAATATAATGCTTGTAGTATAGTAGTGAAAGAATGACAAGAAGCTTTAAATCGGCCATAAGTGTCCGTAAAGTTTAGTGGCGATATTGAGATGATATCTCCACCACCGCCACCGCCACCCTCGCTACGCCTGTGCTACGAAGCTCCCTCCATGGTCTCGCTCTCCGCTAAAGGGCGGAGTGTTATCGCCTCGCCTCGGGGAAAAATAAATTCTGGAATCAAATATCGCGACCCCCATTCCGGAACTAGAATGGGCGTACTTCACTAGTATCTGCAATAGTTCAATCCTTAGTAAAACAAACGGATTTGGTTTGTTTGCCGAACATAAATGAATTTTTGCTTTCCGTCGGAACTTTACATATCGCCAATTCTACACAATCTGCGTTATAATCATTCTCCGTGCGACTATATCAAAAATCCTCGAGAGGTGCCGATTTTAAAGAGGGGAGGAAAGTGTATAGTCGCGGCGGTATTATATGTAAGTCACATTTAAAGATTTGGGTGGCAGTTCATTGAGGAGCGGATGACCTATACCACTGTTCAGAAGATCATAATATAACGATCATTTATTAGGAATAAATGAAAACACTAACGCATGTTGTCTTAACATCACTTTTATTAACACCACAGTTTAGCTCCAAGCAGAGATTCATCATAGTTCAAACCAAACAATTACTGAAAGGCGGCATGTTCGAAGTATAAACAATCGACGAGCGTGCGTGTTATGCGAGAGTTATGTCAAGATAGAACAGTGTGGGGGTCCACCCTCTCTGCCTACCTCTCTGGGGAAACGGCGTGATGGTATTTAGTTTAACAAAGCACACTCTTTGTTTGTTTGAAGCTTCCGCACTCTCGTTATTATTATTGTTAAAACAAATGGTGTCAATGTCCCCAAAAAGGTAGACAGAAATAATAGATCGTCGTATAATAATAAACTAATTTATCACTATAAAATAACAGAAAAGTGGTAGACACTAAAGAGCATCTTTTGATTTTTGAATGAATTTGGCAACTATGACGCTTAAGTTATTGTAATATGATTACAATATAACAGTTTTCCCTTCCTGTTTTACTCCGGTTTATATAACAATGTCGAACCCAATTTAAATTTCCCGAAATGGACCAAGTTAGTATGTAGAAGCTTGTTTAATAAGCGCCCCATTAAAACTCCATCCAGCAGATTCCTGCAAGCTCTGGCGGTGACCAAAATGTCGGTTCTTTCGGAAATAAATCATAATTTACTAGAGATGTCGGAAAGGCGTTACTTTCCGCGGGAACGCTGGGCGTCACAGTGGGCTTAACACGATATCTGTGTAGCTATCAATACAAATACGTTTTATAAGTTGTACTTGGTACTTAGATGCTTGATTTTGATCAAGTTTACATCGTTGTGTCCGTGTCAGGTCTTTTTCTGCATTCTGAACACGTTCTTGACAATGAATAATCAATAAATCGAGAATAATTATAGATCGAGTATAAAAAACATTTGATAACATTTTAATTTTTGGTATGTTATGTGACCTGTTTTACTTTTTAGAGGATGAATACTTTTGGATTTAAATTAATATCTGAATTTGAAAAAGTAAGGAAGTAGATGAACATCCAAAGCATGGTGAGGACAGATAAGACCCGCTTGTCATATAATGCCCTACAGCACGTCATATCACGCCTATCATATAATGTCAGAATACGAAACTCCGATATCCGAAGGATATGCTATGGATACGAAGATATTGTAAGATGTGGAAGGCAGAAAATAAGGTTCTGGAATGAACATATAACGAGAATGAATGAATCAAGAGCCGTTTACCTCAAGGACGACCTCCGAAATGATGGAAGGACAGCTGGCAGTCCACTTCACAAGAAGGAGCAGAAGATTTTGAAATGAATCACCCCTATCAGGAATACTTACTACCAAGTTTTCCACCATCATCTGGCCCTTTACCTCTTACGCTACCCGTCATCCGCCACTAAAACCGGCCCTTCTCCGTATGTATGTGTTGTTAAATACATGATAAATTATAATAAGAGTTTTGATGACAGGATAGTCTTAGGGTAGTTGGTATAATTTAAAATATCTCTCAAAGCTAACTATGATTTTCTCTAGGGAAAGTATCTATTCTAACGGAGTTAGGATATCCTCTCTCACGTATTTTGGGGTAAAAGTAAATCGCACGTTGTTAAACATTTGTTTTAAGCCACAATCAAATTCCTGAACAAAGTACAGCGTGTTTTATTCCTTGTTATTCTCTTTAAAATTATATTTTCCCAAAATATTCATCGCTTTAAATAATTCACGACCACGCAGTGGCTGCCTGAGATGTCTCGCAGTGGTTATGAATCACAGAAATAAATAACCGACATTCTAATACTTATTTTACTTACTTATTCTAGTCGTGCACTAAACAAATAATGAGGAGATATGGTAGTTTCCCATTGATTTCCCTGCTTGTTTACAGCTGATTATTTGAACTCAATTACTGTATATACATATATGACATGTGACAGGTATCGCCATTTTATTTCCACGTGAATCCTACATCAGACCAAGACGGGAATATCAAACCCATCAATGATAAGCCACATTTATATAAACTCCAGTGAAACTACAATAGAAGTAAAACCACCATCGTCCTATTAAGTTGAGGATGATTAAAACTAAAGATTGTGAAAGAGCGAGTACATTATTACACAGCTATGAACATGTATCAATATCATTGGAGAGAACATTCTGGGGAACGAAACGGAGTGGTGTAGTTTTCCCACTTAACATAGTTTATGAAAACCTCAGCCGCCCGTGGGCCCCGCTACGGCACGCGATGAAAAATCTCCGCGGTGAAGGAAATATGCAAGGCGCGGTACAAATTTTATCTCTATGAAAATTCAATTTTTCCCTGAGCTTGCAACACTTGACTCTCCTCCTCCTCTTCCCTCCTCTCTCCACGTCCCGTTCTTCTCGGCTCCTGTGCCCCTTGTCTCCCTAAGCCCCGTCTACACTTAGAGCGCGGTGAATGTGTTGTAAATGTGTTTTTCTAATGAGGTGAAAGGTTGTAATGGGTTTGTATACACCACTTAGAATTGAAGTTTCTATCCTACTTTCAACTTAACTAATTCCGAGTAAAACGGCCTTTCGAGAAAACATGCTGACACGTCTTCTCGTTGTATCCGAGTCGACAAGTCCCAACAAATGAAAATCGAGAATAGGCAACAGTAAAAATGCACATTCCTAATACTGATGTGATGTTCGCGATACTTGGTTTTATTTGTTTATTTAGGGTAACAAACAGCGATTTTAATACATGCTTATGGTATAAACAAAAATAATCATTAAAATAAGGCCAATGACATCCTACCACAAATATAATTGATTAGAAGAATTAACAGTTCTTTCTTCTCAGTCGCATTCCTCATGATTGAGGGTCTTGTCCACCCTGTAAACTATTGACCATGGCACGCCATGCGCTCCTGCCACCCATCAGTCTCCAGGACCAGGGCAGGGGCTTAGTGGTCGTCCTTGCGGTCGCTTTCCTTCTACTTTGCCCATGATGATGAGCTTCTCAAGGTTGTCCTGATCTCTCCAGGTTATATTCCCGAAATACTTAAATACTCTCTGAGAGCACATCCGCGAGAGTTTTGCTCTGCTACCCAGCTGGTCAATGATTGACTGGTTCGTTCTTCTTGTCATCCAGGATATACGCAGTATTCGTATTAGGAAAAAAACCATTTTGGTTTGTGGTATAACCTATTCTGAAGGATTTTTTTGTTCACGAGTTACGTAGCATGTGTGTTAATTGATTTTAAACAATTTCAAAAAATATATCTCAATCTTCTTCTGAGTAAACCCAGTTCGTGACTCGGGATGAGGTCTGAGGAAGTGTTGTAATGATGTATCTTTGACGATCTCTAGTTCAGAAATCCTTTGTTAAAGATGATAAAAAATACTATTGTCAGTGAACAAAGAGCCGCTGTAGGGTCCGGGCTTAAGAATCCAGTTTGTAAAACGGCTTACTCTCTAGTTTTACCGGCTCGAGCGGCCTACCCCGCGGCTTCAGGCGGGTCTAGGGCCCTCGGCGGCCCTCGGCGGCCCTCAGCCTGCTCGCGGCCTCCCTCCCACACCTCCCACACCCCCGCACCCCCACACCTCCCCTCATGGAACTCCTCATTCATCTTCAACAAAAGTCGACCATTGATTAAAAATAGATTTGGGTAATAAGATTTCCAGTTGTAAGGAGACCGAATAGCTTTTACGTAATTTTAGACTATTCAAATCAATGTCACAAGTTAGATGATGGCAGACTCGCTTCATAGTTCTTAAAATATTCCGATTTATTCCTTCGAGGGTATTCCTACATGACTTTTATCGAGAATTAATTATAAATATCGCTTGTTGAAATTTATTTCGTCTCACAAGCAGTCACAAGCGGTCCGCTGTATATTTCGAAATTATCTAATAGAAAGTTGCTCTAACTCTAGATGTAAGAAGAGCGTTTAGTACTCTTATAACTCTTTACTAAAGAGGCTCGTGATAATACAGGTATTGGCCCGTTAGGGCGGCGCGGCGCGGCGGTCCCATTTGCTTCTGTGACAACGTCCGTCCATCGCGCACACCGCGAGTTGCAGTCCCCCATTGCGCCGGCTGTTATGAGCTTTTGTTGCTAAACTTATTTCCGCGTCATTTCTCTTTGGGCCGTCACCTGGCAATGGCGACAACTGTTCTCTGGATTCAAAACTTTAGTTTCTTTTAATAAAAGCGTAATTAGCTCTCTTTGAATTTAAAACTTATTAAGTGTTACAAATAGACACATACGAGTACAGCAAACGAGGGACCGGGTTGCCATTGAACAGCATACACGAGTATGGTAATTATTTAAATATTGATTATAAATTTATATTTATGATAATGCCAATATTATATTCACACAGTTTTTTCTATTTACTGATGGCGGCAATAATTACATTATACAATTAAATAATAATACACTTTTAGTATTTGTATCTAAACCACTTTATTTGGTAACACCAACCGGTTTCGCTCCCGCCGGATCTTCGTCAGGGTGAGTGAGTAAACTGTTTTCTCTCTCACCCAGGCGAAGCTCCGGTGGGAGCGAAACCGGTTGGCGTTATCAAATAAAGTGGTTTAGATACAAATGTTAAAAGTGTATTATTAATTTAATTAATTATGATACACCACAAATTAAGTGCTTCATACGAAAGTTTACATTATACTTGTACAATGTCGACAAACGTGAAGTAATTTAAATTGTGAGTTCGCGAATAAATAAATAAAACTATACACTTTGTGACAATATAAAACACTTCATTCACTCTTTAAAATGGTCATGTTTTGGATAATTGTCCTCCTTAAAAGTAACGGAGATGACAGCCACCGAAATATGTCCAAATATTTTAAAAGGTGAATAAGGTAATCTTAAAATATTAATTATTCTGAGTTATTGTAACAAAGTGCTCATTTATGTTCATCTAAAAATATAAATTATTCTGAGTTATTATTCTAGTAAAAATAATAGCTCATTTATTCAAATAGTTCTTTAAGAGAGAAAGAGGTTTCTTGATCCCTAGACGGTGCTGGAACCCGATGTGCTGGTTTTTGTTTTGTTTAATTTCAAAGAGGACAAACATAGCACATGAAATCTTACAAGCTAACTCAGACACCCCGGTCCTCCCGATAGAAGTATAGTTGAAGCCTTATTCCAAAGATGGTTAAAGCATACAATTTAAAAGTTCCATTTTATTGTCCTTCGCTACTCACGCAAGTACCTAATCCGCTGTAACCAAATGAAAAAATCGTATTTTGCGGAACTAAAATCCCTTTATCCCGAGTACTCGGTCGTCATTGAAAGATGATGAATATTCATATTTTTATCTTTTGTCAAAAATCAAATTCACCATCAGGAACATTCAATTGACGGCCCGCTTCAAAGGCCCTCCAGAGGTAGCGAGGATCTGGTCCGCGGCATCTCGATAGCCCGGTGCGGTGGGAGAGGAGCCGTGTGGCGCTAACACCTCGGCACAGACAATTTTTAGGGGATTTAAAACGTTTATACGGAAGCGTAGAAGTACTGTGCTTTGTGTTATAAGCTCACATATTTATTAACGTGAGTATTTATGTATTCTTTGGAATGTGAACAAAAGTGTCGGTCGATTCTGCATTTGTGGTGTACTTGAATTAGGTTTTAAAGCTATGATCCCATGAAAACATTGCATAGTGTCTCATTTTGATAAATTTGTCATATTTGATGATATGACTCTTTATCGCGGTTGTGATTGGATGACGGTGTGACTCGAAATAATTCCTAGAAGTTTGTATTACAGGCTTCAGTCATGTCACTAGTATTCGGTATTTACTCCGCGGCAGCGGGGGTTAAAACCCGAACACGAGCCATGAAATCAACCGGAGGGTAGTACTCCACGCGCCCTCCCACCCCGCATCTTCCACTCCCTCCACGAAGGGTCGCAGCAAGTCGAACACAATCTCGATTTCCTTTATCGAAGATATTTCAAATAGACCTCTTTGAAATGTGTCAAGGCTGAAATTAATATATATCTCGAGAGATATTACGTCTGTCTTGACTTCTGGCCGCCCGCGACCCGAGGTTTTCACCACGACGGCACTTTTCTTGTATTTCAACCAGTATTAGATTTCTCATTTACAGATACGCACCCCCATGATGGGACAATATCTAACTAGCCCTTAATATATGATAATATTTAATATTAATTTAATTTCAAGTGTTATATAATATCGACATCGTTTTGATTGTGAAAAGTAAAGAAGAACTAGAAGAAGCGTTGAAAACCACGGAGAGTGTCCTAAATAGTGAATATAACATGAATATTACCAATGACAAATTAAAGGTGTGCTAAAGAAATCAACCTCGGGAGTAAGATCACCTGGGATGGCCGTACAAAGAGAGAGGTTGATAGCTTACACAAAGTAAGGCTCGCACGCAATAAAATAACAAGGATCTTCCAATCACTTAGTACAGATAAAAATCTGAGAGTATTGTATAACTCACAGCCAGAGATAGAGAAAGAGACTGGAGGCCTTCGAGGTGTGACCGTTAAGAAGAATCCTAGGAATTTCTTAGAAGGACCACATCACGAGTGACGAGGGGCCTTATGAAGACCACCTCAGAGAAGCGGGCCAAATGCTTAGGCCACATCTTCTGCATACTGTATTGGAGGCGATGGCTGAGGGAACCAACTCCAAAGGGCGCCCTCGACGAGAATATCTGGAGCAAATTTGTAAGGATATGAGCTGCGTCTCATACGTGGAACTGAAGAGGGTTGCGGAGAAACGAACGGAGTGGAGGATGAGATACAAGTCTTAGCTGCAAACCAAACTAACGAAGAAGGTATAATTAATTGTTCATGCAGCAATAAATGTGTATTAACCATGCCCCAATTATATGTAATAAATGTAACAAGGTACGTTCCAATTTCATATTTACTAGCGCAAGTCTTAAATAAATAAAAACTAGACAGTTCCGTTTTTGTACAACACGTACATACGAGAAGATACCTACTTGTAGTATTCTAACGCGATGTACAGATCTTCAGATTGAAAACAAAATGTCTCCGAAAAATAAAGCGAACAGCGGCGGGAAGCAAGGAGCCCTGAAAGGAAAATCTAAAGTTGTAATTTATAACCCTCGGGCCATATGTCTTTTTACAACTTTTTTGTCTTTGAAATTGCCGGAAAGTTTAAAGAAGGCGGGCGGCGCCGAGTGCAGAGTTCCGTGTGGAACTACCGCCCCGGTCTGTTGTACACAATATAATATAATATACTCGTACAGTTTGGTGTTTTGGAAATCGTTTACAGTTTGTTCATTAAATGTTTACTAAATTGAATGGGGAGTTCCCGAGTATCATAGTTGCAAGAGTAAAGCACGACTTGTACAGTCTATTTTATATTATGATTTTCTCTCTCGCACATGTGTCCATTTTATATATTACTGAAATACTAGCTATTTAGGTGGCATAATACTCACTGACGAACGTCCAATACTTGTTTCCCTGGTGTTATTAAAATATGTATTCATAATACAACTTATACGTTTTTATTCATTAAAAAAATATAATCGCAACAGGATTTTACTTAAACAACCACAATTAAGTATTGTATGTAATCAGTTTAATTAGCCTCGTATGCCCACATTGAGAGTATCGCCCCGCCCGGCTCCGTACTTTGACGGCGAGTGTCTCGCGTATAATATAATACTACTCGTATACCGATCTACTTTGTATGACCGCTCGGGGATCGTGGCCCAGATTCGGGCCATCCCAGAGGATAACAGAATTTATATCCTCTTAAATAAAGGAGAACGACGAACGCGATTCTTCTGGAAATTGCTTCATTCGATAATTGAGAAGGTCTATAAAGGTTGTATTTGGTCTTAATTAACTAACTAACTCACCATCAAGTCTTAGCTCCGAGGGGTAAGAAAGAAGAGAGAATGAACCGCCATACTTCTCTCTTCATTCCCACTTGACCAGTGGCGGTATGGCGGCTGAAGTATTATTTTGGAGATATCCGCCTAATGCAATAGATACGTCCTGTATAGTTACACTCTATCACAGTGTGCCACACTGGGCGGCGCGGTCCTCGCCTCAGAGCCGTTGCCATCATTTACATTTAAAATCTGGCACAGCTGATTATACTCTAAAACGTAGATTTTACCCGATAATGGGTATTATCCTGTAGAAATCCCGGAAGACTCGCGAGGCTGAGCAATCTTGATTAAAATTCCAAGACCTTCTATGAAAAATGAAATGGGATTATTCGAACCTAATATAGAAAGGGTGGTTTTGGGGAAGTATTGTTTGCCGCGATGGTAAATCGCGCTTATAGCTCGGAGGCACCGATATCGCGAGGCATTTTTAAATTTATGCAAAGAGTAACAGAGACAAAGCGTCCTCGCCGCGCCTCGTGGAACATCTCACCCAAACCAGAATCACAACATCATTCCAACATTCTCTCTATCAATGTCAGATTACCATTGTACTTGTATTTTAAAATGTCCGTAGATTCAGGTAGGTTTCGTAGTTCTCTCCAGTCCCACGAGTTGTCAACAAAAATAAATTAAACCAAATTTGACAGCATTTCTGGAACAACACCTTAATTTTTTGACTTAATTTTTCATTACGGCAATGGCGGGATATTACCGGCGCTGTTTACACGGCGAGGGTCCTCATGCAAATTAACTGCCGGATTTTGCATATCAAAGGCTCCGTTTTGGTTCCCGGGCCCCGCGTCGCCTGCCCGTATGTACAGGGAGACATCTATAATGTAAGGACACGCCGCCACGCTGCCTCGCGTCGCCGCCGCTAGGTGGTGTCTCATTGTGGGATTACAGTTTCCTGTTTGTCGGAATCAGACAAACACAAAAAATATGAATAGCCCGCGTAGGGCGCCGGGTTGATATTAAAGAACATTTCACACCCGCAGAGATTCAATCATTTAACAGACCGAGAGTTTCATTATAGCTCAATCAGCGGTGGCCAGCATTCTCCTCCTGGCCCGCGATCCTATCCCCCGCGGTACTCGTAGCTCTCCTCTCTTCCTCCCGTGCTAATAACATCTGCATCTAAGGTATGAAGTTGGAATGCGCGGAACACGGGGCAGTCCTTACAAGATATGCTTGTGAGCGCAAGAAGACCTCTGCAGGGGATTATTTCCTCCCTTCCCTACCGACCTCGAGCGGGACTTCCAAGTAGCATATCATTACAATAATTAACAGTAAACATATAATTACACTGCTCTTGATAACTATTGTGTACCCATTGGCACACTGGCTAGTTGTCTGGGGGTCGCGCCTACTCCGTTCAGAGCTAACGTGTAGTACGCATAGCGTTAGTCCGATCTTCTTCGTGTAAATATAGTCTCAGCTTGGAGGGTACGAAATGAACTCTTTATTCTTCTGTGCGACCAGTGTTCCCGTGATGGCTATTAGAAATAATTGTTCTAGTGAAACATCGGTCTCGGTGTACTCCATCGCTTTCGGTGGTACCCTTGCCTCAGGCCAACCGTCGTATTCACTTCACCCATCTTATCCGAACGCGCCCACTATACTGCACATACAAGTAAAAGTCAATCGCTAAAGATTTAGTGTAATCAAATGTGAAGACCGTCTTCTCACTTTTTGTATGAGCTGTTGGATAACTCGGGGAAATCAGAATATATAATAATTTTCAAAGAAGTGATTGCGGAGAACTCCTAAGGGACGCGAACGTCTTCTCTGTTGGGATGTGTTGAGATTAGCAGGGAGAAACCGTTGCAGATTTCGTTTTGTTTCCCCTTGTACAATAATCTAGGCGCTGCGGACTTTGATCTGTTGGTGTATTCCCTCCCCCACCCTTGCATATTAGGTGAGGTCGCTCATCCCATTTTAATCAGCCCGAATCTCGCTGAGAGGACGTTCCTTCTTATTTCGCCTCTTTTCAATCTCCAAAAATGTTATTTATTTTCTCGTGTACGTTTCACAAGAATTTTCTTATTTTGGCTTTCGTTTTAAATTATTTGAGATTATTAGCCCGTTTGCTGTTTACTTGTGCCGATGTAAGATGAAACGGAAGGAGTCAGAAGTGAGATATCGGTATCAAGTTTGTTTACTGAATTATTTAATACAAGTGAAGTGCGATTATAACCACCTCGATTACTTGAAAAAAAAAACGTGTTTTCCCTGAATACGAATTGGTCAAAAATAATGTCCCCCAAGACTCCGAGAAATTAATTGTTAAAAAGATTAATAATGTTAAAAAGATTATTAACATTATTAACAACTTAATGCAGTCTCATACAAACAGCATAGCGGACCAGCTCACGTCGTATCACGGATTTTTCTCGCCTTCAAAGTGACGACCGTGGTATATATTTTTGCCAGCGTTCGGCCTGAACCAAGTAGATATGAATTTCTTTCAGAGCTTTTGTACCAGTCTTGAGAATTAAATTGAATATGCGATAGCGAAATGCATTCTTACTCTACATTATGTACATACTGTTTTTTCATGAAATAAATCTTTAAGACAACATATTTGAGAAACTTCATGAGATATAATGGCTCGCTCCATAAGACGGAGGTGCTAACAATTGGACGATATCCACCAGAGTACAACTGATCTAATTTTAGATTTTTTTTATTTCCTCCAGTCCTTCGCGAGTGCAGGGCGCGGAGCGGAGGATGGCGGGAGAGGGGAATGGAAAGGTTGAGAGCAATAAAGTTGTGTTTACATTATCTTTTCAAAGGAAAACAGCCATTCCCTCTGAGGTAGCTTTGTTTTTTACGACTACCGAAAATGCTGCTCGAGGGTTGCAGGGCGCTATATCGGCTCGCGCTGAACCAAAACTGTTTCTAATCCTCCGTTCACAGCCATAGTAGTCCTCCGACAGACTTATAGTGATGGCATGATCGGCCACGATATAAGGGGTTGACATATGAAATGAAGATTTCACATATTTTTCGAAGAATATTTATTATACCTACAAAATAGGTAAATGACAGCGACAAAAATTAATCGTTATTTTTCTTCTTCATAAATATATTTTTAACCCAATATTTCAAATAACACTAAGTGAGACCCCAAGTCTAGGTACTATTCGCAAAAAAGTTATCTTGATTGTCCATAGAGAAAATGATTAAATATAAATAAAAAGGAGAAACAACATTTTTCTTTTAAAACTGATCTTCCATTCAGTTTTACTATGTAATTTGTGTAGAATTATAGAGAACGAAAATTTAGCGATATTTGAAATGACCGCTATGATGTAGTCGTTGTAATTCTGTTCATTTCATCTCACATATTGTAGTTCTATGCTCCTATTTTGCTTGATTTATTTTCTCTCTTTTTAGTAGCAGAGGGTCGTGTCAATCTTGTAAACCATTCACCATGACTCGCCATGTGCTCCTGTCACCGGTCAGTTATTGACTGCATCTTTTAAAGCTATAATGAACATTATAAAGAAATGTTTCTCTCTGAGTTTCCATGGATTGAATCGAAAATTGCAGATATCGATTTATTTAACGAGAGTTTAAAAAGTGAATGTACGAGTATAATCAAATAAATGGCAGCAAAGAAGTGAAAGATCTTTATAAGTCATATTACGTGTTCGGTTATCGGAACTAGTCTAAATGTATGAAAACTTAAAGCTAAATACAAAAGAAGTCTCAGTATCCTATTCTGTATGCCTTTATGAAACTTATGATGCTCAGTACTTTACGATGATTTCTCTTCCACTCTCCTCCGTTCCTCCTCGGCAGAGTCGTCCCGCATGCCGTAATGAGGTTTGATTGGGCGGGCGGCCGGAGCGGCGGCGGGTCAATTGCACCAATGGCGGGGTCAAGTAACGGCGCTCCCCGCCCGCTCTCCGCTCTCTGCTCTCCGCTCCACTGATATCTTCGATCGTCAATAAATTAAATATGATTAAACCTCACGAGGCGCGGTTCATTGGCTGATGTTTCCAAAATTCCAACTAGAGAGCATGTCAAATTATTTACTATTCGTATTTTAAGATATTTCAACATTTCCGTATGTTGCAGTCACGTTCTGATAACACATGTGTAATGTTTATATTGCTGGAGGAACATTACATTAATATAATTCTATATTAATATCTAGAACGTTGCATTTTACGCTAGGAAACGAAATAAATGCTTCATTTTGTTTCCCCCATTCTAAAACGCAAATAAGTTTTGAATAAGTCAACGCATTTGTTTTACATTTAAATTCTTTCTTGAAAGTTCACTGGTCAGTAGAAACATTTGTCCAACGTTCTAGAGAATAAACATCTCGCCATAGATTCATTTCACTTCTGACGGACTAACTGACTTTCTTGATTGCAAGATATAACCTTTATTTTGCGACTATAAAAGAAGTACAAATTGAAAGGAAAATCTCACCCTTCAAAATGGTCGCGCAAGGAAATAATGTCCTTCCAATTACTGAGTTTAATTATTAAATTCGAGGAGGAAGCCATCCCAATCGGCGGCAATGATACACTTTATGACCCCTTTTATATTTTTTCATTTCAAATCACAAAGTAAGATAAAGTTTGGTGATTTACGACGGGACCCCTCGCCCTCGCAGCGCTGCGGCGTAATTCTGTTTCCTTTATTCTCCGGAGAAGTTGTTCGCCGAATATTGACGATTTTATGAAGCCGTAAAAACAGCATTTTTTTCGTAACGACGTTCTTCATTAAATATTATCACCCCCACCACAATATTATATTACTTTTAACAAAATGCCTGTTCACACCACTTTTATTTTACCCGCTTATAACGAATGCTCGAAGTGTTATTGAGTATTTCCAGTTGGAAACATTTAATTATTTATTCGAACAAAACAAAAAGATGTTATGTGTTACGTTAGTCATTTAAATTTGTTTCAATCAATACTCAAATAAAAAAAAAATTATAAGATTATTTTATTAAATTTTCATATGAAGCACTCACTTTGTGGTTAGACATATTAAACTTAACTCAAAATAACTGTTATTACATTGCCCTGATGAAGCTTGGGTCCAAGCGAAACTAATTGGTATCAATTATAATTAGCTTCCCGTGGTTAAATACAAAGTCTTTTATTATTCTACGTCTACAAGTTTTCTTTTTTGCAATACTTATTAAAATTTTAATTACCTTTTAAGTAAAGCCACCAAAATGAGTTACTTTAATTATTGAAAATATAATGAATGTACAACAGAATCAGTCAAACAAGTGTGTTAAAGCACTTGAAAATTAGAATCGATTGAATAAATAGAAATATTGTAAAATAAAAAGGCTCAAGAAGAGACACAGCATAAAGTAGGTTAAAAAAAAAGGCAGAGGAAAGACGAAAAAATATCCACCAATGTCCTGTACAGCGAAAGCTTGTGATTCCAAGCAAAAAATTATCTCCAATTTAATTTAATATATTCGTGTAATCGCGGAATATTATCGTTTACATAGTAAATTATGTCTTCTTTTATATCCGGTATACTCAAATTATCTTAGCTTCGTTATAGCGGGGTGGCTATATATCTGGCTGCAAGGCTCCTCGGAGACTCGCCATAGCATCACGTACGATTCACCGCTTAAGGCGTTTCATTTCAGGGAAATCGGCCGCGTTTTATTACGCCGACATTCTCGAGAGTGCCCGTTTTATTTTCCATCTTTTTGCACCGTTCACCCTTGCAGCGCCCCGCGCCCCGCGCCCTGCAAGCGGGAGCCGGTGATGATAGGGCAGATGATGATACATACTCGAAGTTGTCATTCCAGAGCCAGCTCAAACAAATACACTGTTTGGAGGATAGCGACACATCTTCTAGCCTGAAGGGTTTATATAGATGTTTTTATTTTTTTAAGTGTTAATATATTTATGATATTTTGCGACCATGTTCGAGTATCTTAAATGTTTTTCTTCATAGCTATTGATTACTGTGTTCGGTGGTTCCATCAAGGAAATTAATATGCTTTCAAATGAAAAATTTAAATAAGTAACCAGCTAACTAACTAACCATCACGCCGTTTCCCCGGAGGGGTAGGCAGAGAGGGTGGACCGCCACACTGTACTATCCTGATATAACTCTCGCGCCTTTTTTAAATTCACACATCGTGACATGAACGATCGTCGATTATTTCTACTTCGAACATGGCCCCCTTTCTGTAATTGATTAATTTGGTCATGTCATGTCTTTTTTGGCCTTCTCGATTTCTTTTTCCATTCACATTACTTGTAAATCAAATAAAATCAAATCAGTTTATTTCATCAAAAGACATTACAAAATTAAGATCTAAGGGATCTTGTATACTTATTTTTAACCATTTTTACCTCATCCATTCGTTCTATATATCCAAACCATCTAATCTACTTCCTTTCTTACTTCATCATTAGGTATTCTATCATACATTGTTTTACGCACATTCTTCTTAGTGACCTTATTTGTACGGCATTTATCCTACTTTCATCCTTCTTCTGCCAACTTCAAGCTTCACTTCCATACATAAGAGTCGGCATTAGAACTCCGTTGGGCACTGCCATCTTTGAGTGCACCATTTGTTTTGTTTCCAGCTCCAATTCTTCTTTCGATTTATTTCTCCGTTTTTCCATTCTCTTGTTAACATGCTTTCAGATAAATAAATTTAACTTGTTCCAATTTCTCACTGTTTGTATGAAATGCGTATTTTGAAACAGGAATCTCAAAATATGTATTGTTAAAATATTAATTTTTACTTGTTTGATCAGGCAACAGGAACCCATTACTCTGCATAGTACTATGTGTATATATTCCGTATGAAAGTCCGTCGATGCAATTATTAGCATATCGATGTCGGCAGCAGCTTCGCGCTGGCCGTGGCGGGTAATTAGGGAATTATTATGGGGGAACTTTCCAGACGTTCGCGCCTTTAGTGTGACGTAATCGGTCCTCCCGGCGAGAACTTCTGCTCCGAAAAGCGTCGGAAAGTTTCCCGATCAACGCCATCTTAACTTCTTCACTATGCTCAATCTCTTCAACCATTACAGAATCAATGCACCACTCCTACTATTAAAACACATGCTTGGGCTTAATGTGAAATATGTATTTACCGTCAATTTATAATCTTATGAGTGGAAAACCGATGTCTTCAAGTTGCTGTAGAAAAGGGTTTAGCCAAGATATTCGAATATATTTGCAATTGCAACGACAGAATCGCACTACTCTCCATCTAGGTTTCTGGAATGTTTTTATGCGAGTCGCAATTTGTTGTACCTTGATTGTAATTGAATATGGAAAAATGAGTTTTCCATCGTTAAGCAAGATCATCGTTAATTAATATTCTTTTTCAGAGCTTTTCGGGTCAGGGGTAATGCAACCGAACTATCTACATATTTGATCTATTATGCTTTATTAATATTACTCTGAAGAATACTAAACCTTAGCTAAATTAGGTTTAGTAACAAGAGTTTATCTTATCTTAGAATCAACTCTCCGCATAAGGACGCATTTCTCGTTACTAACGAGGCCATCGATTGACACATTCATGATTAGAAATAATTGTAATGTGGACACACTCCACCTCGCGTGGCGTGGGATAGGCGGGGAGGGGATCGTATGGAAAACCTCCGGAAATAGCGGCCATAGCGCCCCATTAGTCAACAAGTAGCGGCCCGCCCGCAGAGAATGGCCCGCGACCCGCACTTGCTACTGGCTTGTGATCGTTCGCCGCTAGTGAGATGTAAGAAATGTTCTGTGTTGCAGAGACGGTACGTATTATCTTATTATGGTATATAATCGGTGATATTATCGGTGAGTGACGGTGAGCCATACCTCCGGTAGGTACGTGTCGCGCCCACTAGGTAGGTACGTATGAGCCAGTGCCGAAATCATTACGTCCGCCATATGTGTTCGCTTTATATGGGGCACTTTATATTTGATGTGTATCTGCGGTCATCTGAGCAACAGCGCCGATAGTTAATTATCACACACGGACCCCCCGACGATCTGGCGCCATATAGAGCTAGTGACGCCCCATCCCCACATGGAATAATCAACACCGAGCGAACACAATGGCCTGTAGATATCCGTAATGACCTCAGCGTGTATGTATTGGGGCACCTATTTTGCTGAATTTTGGAGCCTCTCAAAATGTTGTCCTTTCATTTTTGTATTTATTTTCTTAAACTTTCTATTAATCGGTGAATTGAGAACGCGTAATTAATTTCAACCCATTAAAATATGTCATTAAATACATATTTTTTGAAAACTGGCATTGTATCGGCGAGTTAAAGAAACATTTTGATCTTTGTATCACAAACGTAAGTTGTTAAAAAGCATGATTGATTCCCTTCCCCGCCGCGGTCAGTCTCGAAGGCGAGAGTAGGAACTTGGTGTGTCTGAAGCAGCCCCTTTATTTCGGACAGCGCGGATTTACCCCGCCGATTGACAGGAAATTAAGGTATTTTCGTTACAATTTGGACCCCCGATCGAGCCTTGATTATCTGATATCGTAAATCTTCCCATGTCTGCTTTCAATATCGAGCATCTTTCACGTGACCGTTTGTGCCTGAAGCTGGGGGCGACAGCTCGCTAATGAATTTGTTAAATCACTGAGACTTGGCGCCGTACAGAGCAAAAGTATCCGCCGGCTGCTCGGGATAATGTTGCCAGCATTTTATTAAGACTCGAATTGTCGCGGAGTCAACAGTGCTCGAGTCATGTCTTGTATCTTTGAAACTGCTGTATGAGAATTTGACCAAAAATCGTATTTACCATATATCCAATAAACATACAGTCCAGTAGAGTATAGATTATGCACCTAGAAGATGTAATCTGTCTCCTCCACCTAGAAGTGTCGGGGTACGATAAGAGAGTACATTATTAAATTAGTGTCCCCCGCCCCGTGCGGCGCCGATGTCTCCGCGATACCCAGCCCCCCTTGTCCCAGGATATACTTAACCCATATTCACAGGGTGCTGATAGTACTTGTTTGTTAAATCATTTGCTACAATGAAAAAATCGCAACGCTCTGTTTCTTACATCACGGATAAATAAATAAGTACAGGTGGAATGATAAGACGTTTTGCCATTGTTTTTTTTATACAACAGGTCGTTTAAACCCAATTACTATGTACATTTTGTTTTTAGGTATTATATTGATTCTCGTGATATATGATAGGTAGCTAATCTATCACCATTTTTCACGTGAATTATACACCAAACCAAAGACAGTGTGAGAATCACACTGCCATCGCTGGGAATCGAACCCGGGACCTCCGGTATGGTAGTCAGAGCTTTTACCACTTTGCCACGAAGGTCGTTAAACGTGAATTTATTAAATACATTATTGCGAAAAATTCTTCGCCAACTGCATTTCGTCCCTCCACGACTTTGATTCTTCATATAATATAATATTTTGGCAGGACTATGAAATCAGAAATAAATTGAATATTTAATGACAATTGCTTCAATTAACTACAGTTGATGTCAAAATGATATTTTAAATACACAAAGTTTGGAAAACCACGGAGCGAAATATGTACTTATTGATGTATCTCTGATTTTCGATACAATATAATATTTTATATGCCCAAAAAGTATAATACTTTTCGAGTGGTGGATTCGGGATCATGAACATCGGTTGGTAGTCGAAGGGGGAGAATCCCGTGGATTCAATCCTGGGCACTACCATGTTTTATTTCAAAAGCTGTGAATGTGAATACTAATATCCCAGATGAAAATGAAAGTCTCCGGAGTTGCCACTAGCAATGAATAGAAGATGTCGGAAGTTTCTGGTATAATTGGCGCTGTAAACCAAAAAACATTTCAACAGTAAGTAATGTGTAAATTTGTTCGTTAATATTAATGTTAAGTTGTTTGAGACGCCTCCAGCTTCCCGAAATGGAGTCCTAAACGCCATACCTACGAATAATTAACGAATCCTGTAATGCCTAGGGCTTTAAAAGGTTTTAAGTAAATATTTTTAAGAAGAATATTCCATCACTGGGAATTTATTTTCGTAATTGCATTTTCTCTCGACTAATTAAGATTTAATGAGCAAAAACATAGGGTTTTCGGAATTACCATACATAATTTTGAACATTTTGCACGCGAACTCGGTGGATTCAATTTGGAAATAGATATTAGTATAGCAGCTTCACAAACAACCGAAAATCTTTAGATGGAAGTATTATAATTATTATTTTCTCGTCATCCTAGTCTACCAGATTCTTTAGATATAAACCGTAGTTAATTTTAAATTTAAATATTTAATGTTGATGAAACCATCAGTTTTCCAGAGGTTTTCCAGAGGTTTTATTATGTTTTAAGGGAGTGAATGGTTTTGTAATATTAGGGTATTGTCAAAGATTATTTGATCAGTAAATTTATGGATTTTTTAACCTTCGCATAATAAATAAAACGTTACTATTTATTAAATTTGAGTACAAAGTAGGAGAAGTAATTGTTTAATATTCTCGCCGAGCGCACCTAAATCCAGGAGTCTCGGATATTTTTTAATAAGTTGGAATTATTTATTCCCCTGAGTAATTAAAACGGCCCCCTCCGAGTGTTTCCGATATATTACAAAAAATAAGTATTAAACTGGAAAAGTACACGAATCAAATAAATGAGAAGAACTGCCATTTAGGAGCTGGTAATACAACATTTATATTATCATGCTCGTATAGTCATACCATAGACACCAACATACTCGTACATATCAGCTCATTATACATATAAATATTAGAACTAATTATAATAGTGTCGCGGGTTATATGGCGATTTGTTCAATTCTTGGGATGCAACACCACGAACAAGTTGACTATAAAAATGTATCTTCAAATCGTCTGAATATATTTGAACTGTTCATCATACTTGAGTCTGTTTGTCTGTCACTGACTCTTATTTTGAGCGGCTAACATTGTATTCTTCATTCATTTTGAAAAATGTAGCATTTCCCTAAGCTGGATTTTCCACCTCCTTCCAGACGAGAAAATTAACAGGAATAGGGCGGAAGCGGAGCAGGGGCGAGGGGATGGCAAAATGATTATGTTCAGAATTTAATGGAAAATTTATTACATTACATCAGTCGACCTGCAGCTCACGGCTCGCCTGAACCGGCTTTATTAGTTATCATCTGGAAACAGGGCAATCATAGGTCCGTTGGGGTAGCGCCGCGAATCAAAAACTTTGGCTTATCATTAACTCGACACGGATGCCCTCTCACCTCTCCAGGTCCACGCACACTGACACACTCATATGCATTATTTTTCCAATAGTATTATGAGATTGGAATTATCGTTGCGAAATTTAGGAATTCTGAAAAGTTTAATAATTAGATAAATACACTCATTTCTATATTTTACAAAAAATTAACGTTTAAAAAAAACGTCTTTCTTTCGATCAAAATCTGTAATAAAATTTGTTTTATGTTTGTTTTCCCGACCAGAATCGCACACATAGTTTTAAATATACACACAATGTAAAACTCTCGACATATTTCATACCACAGTAAAGTAGTTTTGAACAGTTTTGTGACGATGAATATCGTTAAAAAAAAACGTTTTGCGAACCAATTAAAATACAATACACTAAGCGTGAGCAGTTTTGTCTTTTTCTAAAGTCTGAATATTTGGAAATCAATTACATTCGCCCCCAGAGCAACGGCGCGTGGAATTTCAGGACTCAAGCTCGGAGTTCACCCCGCGATGGAATTTGCGGTGATCGGCTCTATCCAGTTGTGTTCAACATCAACATGTTATATCATATATTTTTAAAACAATCGTCTTAGGAGATTTCGTTCCGAAATATCTATGGAATGTAATTGTTATAAATGTGTCTCTATTTTAATTAGTCGAGGCAGGCGGAGAAAGTTACGATATTACCAAATCAAATCAACAGTAAGCGATGGCTGTGTTATGCACTATCCAGCCTTCAGAGAAAAGCTTAATAACTGGTTTATTAGTTAAGTTGATGTTGAGTTGATGTTATGGTGATGGTAATAGTAGAACTACATCAGTCCAGTCACCGGGTCCGGAGCGGCCACCTCGCCCCCGAGAAAAGTTGAGCTCCCCGCGCCGCCGCAGCTATACGGGTATGGGAGAGGCTTCTCGTTTAACGACTGCAGCTCGGCTAGAGAAATCATTATTAATGACGTCACAAACCACGATTGACGCCCCGCGGATCGCTCGCCGCCCGCCGCCCCCAGCCACCCTAATGAATGGTTTGAAAGCAAATTCTTGTAAGCCGCGAACGGCCGTATGAATATAAAGACGAAGGCGAAGAATTTTCTCGTGAATGTTCGATGTTTTTTCAGTTGTTTTCATACTAAAGCGTGTAGCCGTAAAGTGTCACGGTTTAACGGAGAATTCTCCCGTTCCTTCTACTAGAGCGATCGCTCCGTCTCATTGTTAATAGCTGAGAGGAAACAATTCCATAAGCTCGGGTGAATAAAAAAGTGACTCTCTCAGATCAGCATCTTTGTGTTTATTTTTTTGCGTTCTTGTTTAAATTTTCAAAACGTATTTACATATTTGGTTCTCGAGTTTATGAAATGTTCTATATTGTCTACTCTCACAAAATTACATAGTTTTTTTTTAAATATTGATATGTCGCTTTGTTTTCTTTCTCTAATTAGGTAATCTAATCTGTAGAGAGTCTCGGCTATCGAGGGAGGCCAACTTTACCAATACCACTTCTGCGGGAAGCCTCGGATATCTGGTTTCGTGGCACAGTACAGAGCTGGCTACGGAAGATTTGCTAAACTCATTGCGGTTAGTCACATACTATGCACGTGCAGTATGCACCTAATGCCGTACCGGGCGACAGCAAAGTGCAAATATGTATTTTATAATATATATATCATTTTCACCATAATTATACGCATTCATATTAAATAACCATACCTACTGATTTTAATAAAACAAAACAGTTTTTCAAGATCATTTTGGTCAGAGTTGTTCATTCGAGGAATCTTTATTTGAAGTTTTCACAGCGCTCATGCAATAGAAATGAGATATTTTAGACGAATGTGTAGAAACTCTGTGTATGATAGAGTGTCGAATGAAAATAATATTATATTTATAAGAAGTGAATGCGGTGCGAATGATGGTGTTTTGAACAAAATAATGAAAGGATCATTAAGATGGTTTGGACAAACGGAAAGAATGAATGAAGAAAGAATGGTAAAAAAAATGATATGTTAACGATGTAAATGGAACTAGAAACAGGTGAAGACCGAGGAAAACGTGGCACGATCAAGTAAATCAAATATTGAATGTCGGCCACGTGAGGAGTCAGAGAAATCGACGCGCGTGCATGACACGATGTATGAATGTTGAGGAAACGAGAGAAATATGTCAGTTTCAGAACAGAAGAGTTTAAGAAACATTTTTCTGCTACCCCTTCGGGGAGACGGCGTGATGGTTAGTTATTTAGTTAGTTTATTAAAAATGTGGTTTAACCCTGCCACGACAAAGTTTATATAATAGTCTTACCCTGTGAACTCTCCAGGAAGGGGAGGTTCTATCATGGTTTTCGAGTGCCTTTCGGCGAATGGGGATGGCGCAGAATTCACTAGAGATTGAAGGCCGACGGCTGTATACAAACATATAGGCAGTTTGCATTTTTATCTGGACGCCACGGCATTCCGCTTGATTGGGAATAACTAAATCCTACAGTAAGACTGGAGTCATTCGGTTGTTTCCCCCCTTCCACATTACTCGCCATGTTCTCCTTATTTTAGGAAGGCAACACCAGCCAGGCTCTAGTTATTTTCAGGAGTGTTGGCTTGAGATGGTCTGTTGTGTTGAGCGCAATACCCATTAGCTCAGTTGTCTCTCTTTGCCTGTTTGGATCTATTCCACATGGGGCATTCATAGTCCTGATGTTCGGGGAACTGTGGATACGACACACTTCCTCAGCAGGTTATTTCTGTAGCTAATGTTCTGCTTCACATTGCTGCGGTAAGTTTTAAAGGCAGTGTGCAGGGGTCGTGGCGCCCCGCGTCTGCTATTGAAGAAAGGTGGTCTGGCTGTGCAAGGTCCCGCACAGGGGCGCCATCATCGCCCGACTGAGTAACATTTATTATAAGCTGCAAACACCGGCTGTGTTACATTTCAGAGTTTATTTACAAAGAAACCCGTTTTAAGCAGAACAATATTTATAGAACCGGAATAACCTCAATTGGTGGAAATACTTCACTTCTGGTCTCTAATGGTTTCTCGATCGACAAAAAGGTCCCAAAATACTGGATTACGGGCGTTTTTAGTGAGGGAGTGTCTACTGATTTTCAAAAATGTATTTTCGTATCAATTTATTAGGTACTAAAATTATAGGTACTAAAATCGTTAGCATCATTATCAGAACTAGCCAAGACGTTGCTTCAAAACAAAACGAAGTTTTAATTTTCTTGAACAATGATGTAAAACTCTATATTCAATAATTAACACGAATGAAAACGCCTGTGTTTCTAGATGTTTTATTATATTTTATGGGAATGACACGTTTCGCCTATGGAAATATTTAAAAATGACATTTGATAATATTTTAGCAAAGCGAAACATATCATTCCCTTAAATTATAATAAAACTTCTAGAAAAACAGGCGTTTTCCTTCGTTTTAATTAGGAACTTAAATTATTGTAGAATACTCCTCACTTGTGGGTGGCGACTCACCCGTAGGACGTGCTACGGCGATATGGAAATGCCAAATAGCGACTCGTAGGAACGTTCTCGATATTATACGCATAATCTGGAATAGCTACACACTTCTGTGTGCAAATGTCTTGAAATTTCAGTTGTTCCATCGCCTCATATCGGCAGCACACAAGCGAGGATCATCTGTGTATGATGCTCGTGGCTAACGCTGCTAATCGCTCTTTTCTATCAATCATCTCTCTACCAATGTTTTAGATCACTCGCTATTTCAGTAGCGTGGAAGATAAAACAGTATGTGTTGGCATTATGCACGTATGATAGTCACCGGAAGCACATGCTCAAAGATGGCGAGAAACTTCTTAAAGAACAGAAGTAAAACACCAGTAATAAAGTTAAATGAAATATTTTAACATATTATCGGCCATTAAAAGTCTCTCAGCATTCCTAAATTAAGAGCACGCGCCCTATTTTAATCTCCTTTAGTTGGATAACTCTTCTGGTTCGGGAATTCTTCTTTTCTTCCTTTAATTCTGCTTTTGATTTTCATACTGCCGAAATTAAACTGTTACTAGAATTTGAATGCGCGTACTTCGAAAGGGAGGCTTTGTATATCTTGGAACTATTAGATAAAAAAATAAATTGAATTAATATATTTTTGTTTTACATCTTCCAACTGAAATAAAATGAATCTCTTTAAAAAAAATGGTGCGATGGGTTTTCGGTAACACTCAATGTATTGTAATATTTATGAAACATGTATGATGTCATTTATGAAACATAACTGTGTTAATACCTGGAATATTATACATATAATAATATAGTAAACCAATACCCACGTACCTACATGTACTCGTAATATATATGAAACAAATCTTTATGTACATTTTTTCGCCAATGAAAGTACGCGTATTAATTATTATTTGCTCCCATCCCCGAGGTGATGGTATGGAAGGGGTGTCCGGTGATCACGTGGTACGTGCCCTGGTCACGTGGCGGCGCGTGACTAATCTCCGCGGCGCCGGAACGTGACGTCACAGCGGAGCCGCCCCGCGGACACGTCCCGTAGCCGGCCTAATCCGCCCGGCGATAGCGACGGGGCTGGCATGGCGCTGCCAGAGACAATGTCAATACGAACTGCCGCGCTGGATGGGCGCAATTATTGGATATTTACATTTGCATCTGCAAACAAGCTGCCGCGGATACAACGGTCATGTAATTCTACTCAAATAACGCCCTTTAATTATTTGTCTTTCCATTCTTCTGAAACTATTCTCGATTTCAATGTTAATCCTTCGATTCGTCGTATAATCACGTACTTAAAATCATAATTTGATAACGGTTAAACACGGCGAAACGTGACCTTTCCATGTGCATGGGTCACCCCCCTCTGACTTGCACGTAGATAAGAACGCAGTGATGAGGAACCCGAGCAAGAGCGGGTCTTCCCGCCTTGTGCGGCTCGGGATGTTCCGGAGAACTCGTCTACCAGGCAGGTCCAGCGATACCGTTCGGAGAAGAAAGAAAAACCAGGAATGCGTAAACAAACATATATTTTTTTAATATCATTTAAACAACAGATCATATTTAAAATAGGAAATGTACCCTACACATCATTATTATGTTAGTGGTCACCTCACTATAAAGGTGTGAATCTAACAGCAGTAAAGAAATGTATGTACTTTTTGTATCCCGCTTGGCGCTGTTAGCGGCTGTGAGAGCGGGAAGAGGCGGCACGCTGGTAGCGGTTGCTTTCTATGAGCGGTGACGGAGGCTATTTTCGTCTCCGAAGCTTTTGGCTTGTCAGGAAAGGGTTGGTGGCGGGTTCTTTAGACGAGGACAACAGCGGACCTCATAACCTTTTACGCTAACTGTTAAATGCAATCACAGGTGGACAAGGGACGGGCTTAGGAATGAACGAGCGAGGCTGACGAAAGGGCGCCGTTGTCCCCTATAACAGCCTCGGATAAGCGGTGGGTACCTTTCTATATACGTCGATACAATATAATTTCACCATTACGCTCTGCGGTTGTCTGGGCGTGGCGGCGGCTGATCCTCGAGACGAGGGCGGCAGCGGCCCTCTTCACCTCTGACGCGCTGAGGCTGTCAGGGCGGGGGCGGCGCCGGCGTTTGGTCGCGCGAATGGTACTTATTTGTTTTTAATGTTCACAATGTTTTGAGCCGTCTCCGCAGAATATTAGTTCACGAGAAGGCGAAACTGCTTACCATTATAATTATTAGTTTATGAATAACTCACAACGCTTCTAACCATTTTGACTGCTGAATTATTTTATATTTTGTTGTTCTTTTAACATTATAACATTCATGGGGAAGGGTGAGATGCGTGGTGAAAGAGTCATGAGGGTAGATAATTCTCTGGCGAGTGATATGGGGCCCCGAGATAAAGTTCTTCCATACTTACTCGAGAGCTGCGCCCGCCGCGGGATTTTGGCTTCATTATGAATAAGCGAATCTTTTTTATTTAATGTTACCCAGGGTGTGTAATTATTTGCACGTATGGAGTGCAAAACGCGTATAAATTGTAAAACTTCTTTAAAAATGGAGGTTTATCTTAACGCACAATTACAGAGGAGTCCGCTCCAGCCGCAGACATGAGACAAGTCAGCCGGGGGACAGGTAAAACAATTTGATACGTCGGTTAAAATGTTATAAACTAAAAGCATTTGATAACGGGTTCAATAGAGACAATTGACCCAATTGAATATGAATTATAAGGAATTAAACCTAACTTCATGGGCATTTTAAATGTGCTAGTATGTAATGCACTGTATCGTTTTCGCTGAGTAGTAGATATGATTTCTTGTGTGGATAGTTAATTTATAAAAAAAATCATCTAACATTTTCGATTCATTTCGTATTTAACTAAAGCAAATTCTATAGTTAACATATTGCGTATTTTTTTGATTTAACGAGAACCAATATCTTATAAACAATTAAGAAGATCCTGCTTTTGCATTAGTATAATAGTAACAGTTATCTACAGATCTAATAGCAGAAATAGTCTTCGTCTCGGTATAGGATATAGTGATATATAGTGGCCAACTTTCCGTTGCTTAAAAACGACTTGAGAATGAGTTGTGACCAATGAGGAAATTGTTTACCCAAAATGTATTATATGTAACGCGGCTCGCACCACTAACAATAAGTCAGCTATACCGCGTACTTCATTTATCTGATAGGGAAAAGAAGAATGATGAATGCGAAACATGAAGTACTCGAGGATGTGAGGGAGAGAGAACATGAGTTGTGGAAATTAAATTTGCCGAGGAAATCAGCACAATATCCTCTCTTAATGATATTACAAACGAGAAGACTTGCAGGGGGAATCGCTTATTAAATTTCTTTTATCTAAAA
Source organism: Lepidostoma basale (assembly GCA_022606425.2). Lineage (NCBI taxonomy): Eukaryota > Metazoa > Arthropoda > Insecta > Trichoptera > Lepidostomatidae > Lepidostoma > Lepidostoma basale. The sequence goes on along the minus strand of JAHDVF020000887.1, from coordinate 124,759 downwards.
GAAGCAACGTAGCGGATAAGTAATAGGTTTAGATCAAGTTATTGTTAGGAAGATATATTTATTAGCGCATGTTTTACTAGAGAGAAGGTACATATAATTGAAAACCTAAAAAATACAGCATGTGTGCTTGAATGCCTCTTTTATTATTGTTGAATCTCACTTCAAAAATGTATAATACAGTACAACAAAATCACTGTCATTCACGAATAAATTTGGTTCAAAAACAGCAAACAAATAACCGGCGCCTAATGGAGCCGTCCTCCGTCTTCGTCGTAATCCACCCAATCTTCTCTATCCACAGGTCCAATATCATCGCAGTCAACACCCTCTCCCCTCCCCCCCACATCTATTAGTTCCACACGCGGCACGTGAGAATTATTCTATGGTAGATCATTTAGTGGTTAACATATATTTTCCCAAATGTTGTTTACCTTAAGTATTTGTGAATATCGGCAACAGGTTTATTTGAATTGCGTCTAAATAATCGAACAAGTCGGACTTCGTAGCGAATGCGTGTCGGTGCCGTAGTTGGACGGCGCGGCGCGGGCGATATGATATTCCAATAAGCGTTCCAGGCCCGGCCCCCCGCCGATATTACACTCCACGCGGGGCACACTCCGGCAATCTGTCTCAATAGATGTCGCCATGTAGCGCTCTTCCCGCCGATAAATCACGCGCCAATCACACGGACAAGATGGCGGCGGTAAATAAAGGTGAAAAGAGCCGCTGATATTAAAGGTGCCGAAAGAGATTTAGAATTTCTTGCCGGAGTAGAGTGACTTGGACTTGGATCTTCAGTAACTGCACCGCTCGTAAATATAATATTACACTACCAAATCTACTCGAAAGTGATAATACAAGAATATTTAACTTTAACCAGAAAAATCACTAAAAGTTCCCCTTATTTTCTGATATTACATATTATTTTTTCCTTCCCAAGGTGTTTTTATATTTCTTTCATCAATAACACACAATTCGATTTAGAGAAAATGAAAATATTAAATTACTTGACACTTTATGAACACATTCGGGTAGTCCATTCGCTTGCAGTGGCTGGTCTTGTAAAACATCCAACATACGGAGAGATGGCAGGACAAGCTAGCTCGTCTGTTTCTTCATAACCTCATGAGATATTTATTGAATAAATATTACAATTGTTTTCTACCAGTTCCAATCGGCTTCGGCGGGTTGCTTTCAACTTCAGATATTTTTATCAAGACCTTGAAGTAAACTATGTGGATTACTAGTGGCAGGGATTGAAAATCAACGATACCGTAAATAATACCATCGTAGCAGAGTGGCAATGGCTATGATTGTCACACGGAAGGTCCCAGGTTCGACGCTCTGCGACGAAATAGTGATTCGCACACTGTCTTTGGTCTGGTGAAGAATTGACGTGACAATATAATGGCGATAGATTAGCTACATTTCTGTGATTCTTGTGACATTTGTGTCATGAGAATCAATATTACTTCGATTTGGCTCGCGCTGTACCTAATAATGTAAAGAGCTATTCGGCAAAATGATACATAGCTAGAAGGGATTATAAATGACAAGTGCTGGGTGATGCGGAATGTTTTGAAACAAATGTGATTGGCTGCTAATAATAATATATTCATTATTACTATAAAACAAAGAGTAGGTACTATGATTTGTCATAATAGAAGGATAAAGATTCTTTACAACATTTCTCCATTTCTTTCCAATTTTAATATTGCCCAGCATCGTTATCTTTCCCGTTAATGTGGCGTAATGATGCAATAAGGATTCACAATATTAGAAGCATCTAGATTCAGGGGCTAGCGACTAGATCGCCACAGGGTTTGTTTCGTTGTCAGTCCAGTACCGCGTCGAGTCTTTTGTAAAAGATAATCGAGTCTTTTTTAATACGCTTAAAAAATTCTAAATCAGAATAAAAAATTTTGGATAGACAAAAAAAAAATACTTTATTTGGAAATTTATTTTTGGTACCAGCGCGTTTTTTTCTGAAAAACTGTATTTTTGTGTCTGAAGTTAGGCAAGTACAAAAGTTTCCTACTTCAAATATCGTTTGCAATAAATTATTTTCAAAAGAGCATAAAGATAAGTTTGGAGAGGACATGGATGTGTTCAAATATCGAAACCGTAAAATCTCTTCTCATATATTGAAACAAATTTTACAAACTTCAAAAGAGCGGGCACTTGCATATTTAAGTTCTTAGCATAATATTATGTAAGTCGGCTTGATTAGTTTTCAAACTGAGAACTTGCATAATTTGATTATCAACGATTAATGTTGAGATTTTTGCGCTAAACACTCATTAAATTGTAATATAATAACCACATGTAGTTTAAAGGCATAACCGCAATAGCAGTATTGTGAACCCTCCACAAATGAAGCTTCGGCTATCCTGTTCGGTAAAATTAAAATGTTCAGTGTAGTGGAGGTGGAGGTGGTGAAAAAACAGTGTTTTGTGTTAGAGTAATGTTTGCGAGCAACATTGGAAAACACTATTTCAACAACTGGTCTTATTTGCTCCAGGAATACAAGTGGGGGGAGAGAGGGGGTGATGTAGGGCTGTGCTCGAGATGGCCTAGCAGCCAGATTACAAATGACATTGTACATTGTACGAGTACAACATGCGAGTAGTTTTGCCAATAGTTTTGGCAATATTTGTAATATACAGACTACCGATCATGGGTATACGTACTAAAATTGAATAAAATAGTTTACAGTGAAGTTTATTGCTGTAATGCGATTATGTCTAGTATACGAGTAGAAGCGCGTGTTTTCTAGATCAAAATAACTACATAGGTATACTCGTACATAACATTAACGGTTATGCACCAGTAGCGAATTTAGTAATGGCCTGTCTTAACGTGTAAGGATGCAAGGATTCAGTTATATTTCATTATGCGAGTAAGAAGTTGTTTCATCATTATCGCCGGCTCCGAGCGGGGAGGGGGTGGCACTCGATATGTTTGCCCGCCGGCGTCAAGTCTGCCGCCCGCCGTCCGCCTAATGAAAGACCTCCGTGTACCCTGCACCGCACACCACACCACACCACGCCCCGTCAACCCTGCCGTGCCGTGCCATGGCGGAGCGGGGAATACTTACTCTAAAAAAATCGTCAAATTCTTCTTCTTTCGTCAAGTTTAGGACTTGAGCGAGGTTTTTATGGAAAGTAGCCTGTATTCTTTCTTTTGTGTCACACTTGAGATGATTAGGTTTCAGATCAAATATGATTAAAATATTAGTTTTTTAAGTAACGGCAGATATTTGAGACGTGAACTAATGTTGCTATGATGGATAGAAATTAATAGAAGGAAAAAAAAAAGAAATCGGTTCATTCAATATTAATTACTATTTAAAAAAAAACTTGTTTTAATATATTTTTGAAAAAACTTATTTTTTCTAACGAGGTAATGGAAGCTAACAACTGTTTTCATCAACTAGTTTATAACAGTTTTTTTTTAACATTGTCATAAACTTATTTATAAATTTCCACGACAGCACGAAGGCTTGGGGGTTAACTATCGCCGGCGACACCACCCTTCCCTTTAATTTATTATACTTGTGTATATATTTACCCCATAAAACTTGTTTGCGAAACATTAAATTGGTTAATCAACTTTGTATGGCGATTTTCCCAGCTAATTGAGCTTTTTCAATTAATTTGGCATGAAATGCAAAATTTGCATTATCGTGTGAAGAGCAAATTGAACTAAATAACCTATCCCACCCGCGGCGGGCCTACCTGCATTTTACTTTTCCCGTTCCTTAATTAAATCCTGTTTTTCTTCTCTATTTGCTTTTATAATACTTTAAGTTTTGAGCTGACCTTTGAATATAATCTTTTAATTCTTATAATACAAAGTCAATTCTTTAAGACAAAATGAAGGGAATGGAGTTAATTCGGAAGGTGGGGGAGAGGAGAGTCGATGTTATTTAGTTGGATTTGCGGGGAGAGAGCATAACTTTATTTATTTATATTTATTCTTCATCTTCTTCTTGCTTAATCTTGCTCTAATTTGTATGACCTGTTTGTGACGGTGGGCTGTTCTGGGATGATGGCGTCCAGCTATCCTTCCAACTCCTCCTTGCCTCCAAAAGCACTGTCTGTTTCTTCCCCACCTTACTTTCTTTTTAAGACTACAGACAGCCCTTATCGTCTCATTTCTCTCCGAGAGTTTTGCCTCTCCGCGATAGAGCGTAGGGCGTAATTTCTTCTTAATTATTTTTTAACATTTATAAATGTTCTGTTTCTATTATTAATGAGCAAATTTTCAGTGTTTTTGTTTACGTAAAATGAATGGCCCTTGGCATAAGGTGGTAAGCAAATCAAACGGCTGTAGATAAACTTCAAGGGAGAATTCTATGGATTCTGTTATATGGTAGTGCGCAACGTTTGTCGTTAGAGAGGGTTAGTGTACATTTATTCCGAAATGGAGTTAGTATAGCTTTTAGGCTGTTAACCTGATGCGTTCACCCGAGGTGCGGCCCTTTGTTTCGTCACATTTGGAAGTGGAATCGAACGTATACCTGCCCAATCACGTTGCATCGTCGCGCTCTCCGGATAATGATTGGTTGCCGGCTAATTGGATTAGCCATTCAGGTGAACTCTAATCCGATCAAAACATCGGATGTTTCGCGTTCATTTTGAATATGAAACGTGTCACACGATGTTTGTCAAACTAATTTAAAAACGAGTAACTTCACAAAAACTTACCTCACTTCATAATTTAAATAAAATAATAATTTACCCATAGTTGCTGTCCTATAGTCGTAAGTTAGATAGTCTAATCTTAACAAAATATTTTGTATTTTTTTCAGTATTACATTTAATTCTATTCAAGGTAATTTGGCTAAGATTATCTCATGATTAAATACTCTCAATTATGTACTACTTGTACTAGAGGATGGCTATTTATTTTTATTAATTATTTAAAATTATTTAAAATTATCTCGTGGTTAAGTACTCTAACCTATATACCACTTAAAGTACACTTCTAAACCCTTTATTGCACACACTTTTTTGCTTCACAAACTTGTTCGGACTACAGATGCCTTTCTCAGTGTAGAAAATTTTAAAATAAAATGAGACAAAATCGTTTCTTATATAATACACAAAGTTTAGAGGAAGGGGTAATAGTCATTTAATTAGGATTTTAGGGCAAAATCGATGATTGGATAAGAGGTTCAGTTTATTTGGTTGTTTATATTATTGCCTATATTTTTAATGATTATTTTAATTAAAAAAAAAATGAAAGTTATTTAATGTCATATATGTATTATTTTCATGTAAAGATTCAAAGATTTATTAAAAATATTAAATAACTCTTCATAATCTGCGCATACGTAGTACAAATATAATTAAATGTTAAATAAAGGTGTGTATTGTTTTATTATGAAATGAAAGTTGCGCGTTGTTTTATCTACCATATACGAGTACGAGTATAAAATGATAAGCAATCATAACATTTCCATTAATCAATTCCCAATTGAATTCCTTTATCCTCTTCGTCTTTATTATTTATTATAATTGACCAAAATATTGCGTAGATTTTCACGATTGGTATCTTCTCCTTCTTATACGGATCTACCAAAAATCTAAAAAAAATACCTAATTATTATTTGAAAAAACTTTTGAAATTTTATTTCTTAAATTATTAAACTAACTAACTAACTAACCATCACGCCGTCTCGAGACCCTAAGGGGTAGGCAGAAAGAATGGACCGCCACACTGTTCTGTCCTGACATACATCTCTCGATTCCTCTACATTCATACATCGTGTCATGCACGCACGTCGATTTTTTAGATTCCTTACGTGACCGACATTTAAAATTTGACTGATTTGATCGTGCCAAATTTTCCTCGGTCTTCCTCTATTTCTTGCTCCGTCCACGTCGTTTACATGTACCTTATTCACAGTTCTGTCTTCACTCATTCTTTCCATGTGTCCAAACCATCTTAACGACCCTTTCATTATTTTGTTAATAATATTTTCATTTCATTTCATTTGCATTTGACACTCTATCATATACAGATTTACCACACATTCGTTTTAAATTTCTCATTTCTACTGCATTTATTCTTTTTTCATCCTTCTTTTTGCCAGATCCATACTTCACTTTCATATAAATATAATGGTCGGCACAATAACACAATTGTGCACTGCCATCTTAACTTTTTTGGATAGGGTTTTGTTTGCGATGACAACTTTAAGTTATTAATGTATACAATTTTACGTCATTGATTCTCAATAATATTACTGAAGATAGGTGGAGAATACAGAATGGTTTTTTTTAAATTAATTTTAGACTTTTTTTATTTAAAACATTATTTTTTTTAGATTATTGGTGAAGCGATTGGTGATTAGCATTTGAGTAACTTTATATAGAGTAATTTACACTAGTATAAATTTGCATATAGTTTAATAACATTTCATAAGTAACACTATATAATCATTATTCGGAGTTTTTTTAATTAGTTCAAATTTCCTAATAAATTCTTATGTTTGTATTAACGAGGACCTTTCGCATAGAAACCCTTAAACTGTGTCCGTGACTGTTAACTTGGTAAGTCTGGTGGGGAGAAATAAGGTAATAGCACGGCGGTGTGAATATGTTAGAATAATATAATATTGTAGATATAACAGAAGATTACCCTTTCTATACTTCATCTAATGACTTTTACCAGCCTTTCCTTGCTTGACTCGCAATTCAGCATTATTTTGCACTAACAATAATCTACATTTTAAAGAATTCTTATCCAACACCATCGTATTTCCTTTTTAAGGATAGCTCTGTATTTGTTTGAATGTTGTTTATAGTGTAATTCCCCGTGACTAATGCATTTTACAAGCATAATAATATTATAAATAGCCTAGAAGAGATATATTTGTATCAATATTAAGGTTACACGTTTTTTGATATTTTGAAATTCTTATTTTCTTTAATTATTATCGTTATTATTTACGATTTTACACGTTTCGCCTCTATATAGGCAATGTCTAAATATCGATATACATGATATGAAGTTCTTAAAAATGCAATCGTATACATGTATGAATAGGACTGTTGGATATGAAAACCAATTTCTATTCTTTCGGTAGGTGTAATTACATAGTTGTGTGCTGATGTGTGAGATATTGTCACCACGAGGCGAGATGGACGGACGCTTAATCAAAGCATGCATGCAAGAGCCATAAGTAGGTCCGGTAATTGCCTTCTAGGAGGGAATGTTAAATGAAATTTGGCCAAGAATGACAATAGATAGTATCTCTAGGGGCTGCCTAGATTGATTATCAGTGGAATGGAATACAGTATGAAAAGAATATTCATTCGAGTCAGAGTTGACTTACTGTGTTCTGACTCTCACTACGAATAAAACATTACTTTAATAAATACACGCATGTTTAGATATTGAAACAAAATGATATTTGGTATACCCCAGAAGTGTTGCCTCTTCAAAGTGTGTCACATCGAGACTATACCCTGACATTTTATTACGGTTCTTGCTTGCTACTGTGCACTTGGGTCGCTAAAAGATATTATACTATAAAAAAAATTTGTAATGTCTTTTGAGAAAATAAACTGATTTGATTTAAAAAAATTATGCGTATATTACGATGTAAGGATATCAGAGAGAGTCGATTGTGTGTTTTTCCTTCAACCCTCAAAAAATTCTTTACCGCCTGTCACACATAGGCGCGATATGTATACTAAGCGTACGTACGAGTGCTCTCAGCCGAGGTACTTCTCTCGAGGCCCCTACAAGCGCGCCGCGCCGGGGCAATTTGCGCGGGGCGGAGCGCTAACTCAATAGACTGTCTCATCGGGTCAATTTGTACTACAAGACGCTTCGTGACTAAGTGGGCCTCCTGTGGGGCGGGAGGCGCTCCTTTGATTTACGAGGCATTCGAACTTCGATAGCGGCGAGCCCGGGATTGGCCCTCGCCGCACGAGGTTGCCCGCACTCTTTCATAATCTAATAATTAAGCGAACTCGGCGCTTCCGCGTGATTCCTTCTTAACTTATACCATAGACAATGCGTTTTCTCCCATAAGTTGAATGGAATAGTCCCCGGCACACTAGACAAAGCCTGCTGGCGGTCCGAAGAGACCCATTTTTGCATTATCTGTCTGCCTTCTGGTGATAAGAGTATGATTAATACGAATGAAAAAACTTATGTTTTTCTAGAAGTTTTATTATATTTTTTGGGGGTATGACATGTTTCGCCCTTCTAAGGCATTATCAAATGATAATGCCTTAGAAGGGCGAAACATGTCATACCCCCAAAAAATATAATAAAACTTCTAGAAAAACATAAGTTTTTTCATTCGTATTAATTATTTAATATGGAGTTTTACGTCAATGTTCAAAAAACGATAAATAAGAGTACGAAATGCTCATTAAGTGCTAGGTATACGATTCACCTAAGCACGTTGTAGCAGAAGTATTTTTATGTTCCCTCGAGAGTCACCACTTTTGTATTCCCCGGAAGCTTACTTAAACTCCTATGCTCATTTTAATTTTCGAAAAAGTTTCTAGATGGTTGTCCATTTTTAAATTTCGATAATTAATTGATAAAACTAATGTCATTTCTATGAAAAATGTATAGAAAACGAATGTTCTCATCAACTTTTAGTATGAAATTTCACATATATTTTTTAGAAACAATATATTACCTAAGTATTACTTATAGAGAAAAATTCGTTGATAAAGAGGAGTTGTTGATTCCTATAAAAAAATAATTGAATATTCTTTCATTTATGTTGAGAGTGAGATAGTGGCAGGAGCCCCGTCACTCCTCACACGCCCGCTCCTCCGAATGAAGTGAGATGCGCCCGAGAGATGTATGAAACCCGAGCACTCAGGGCTGAATACATTTCAAATTGAGGGTAGGTGCAGCGTGGCGTCTTCCTCGTGTTATTTGGTAAAATACATCACTTATTGCAGGTCTCATGTCGAATAGTTCCAAGGCAATCTCGCAGCACGGCAAGTCACCATTAATCTAGATCTCTTGGTACACGGGTAAAGATAATTAATGGATATTGTAATTATTTTTCTAAAATTATTATTGACGATTTCTGATGTCTTTATTTGTTACAACCTTCTCTTTAAATGAAAGCTTGAAACATAAAATATTTGGATCATCATCTAACATCAATACTATCGCTGGCTGCCTTGCTGACAGGCCTACACTCGCCAGATACTTATCAGCCGTGGATATCAGCAAGGTTGCTGGAAGTGATGGAATACCATCAACCTTCCTATACATCTGAGAAAACTCTGGCTGAACCACTTTTAATTATTTTCCCTCGTTCTCTATTTCATGATTATCTTTCTAACAAACGGAAGAATATTTTATTTCTCCAATTTTTAAATAATTACTTTATTTTCCTTTGTAAACAAATCTTAAGGTCAAGTAATGAGTATTCTCTCTTTCATGATATGCAAAGAACGATCAAACCTTTTGGTTCCTTTAACTATTCGTAGGTTTAAAATATATCGAATTTAAGACCAAATTTCGCAATATTTTCTTTTTCTTACTATTCATATCTACGTCTAATAAGTATCTTCTTAATTGTGTACTCGTACAATGCTAAATCTCTTTTGTTTTAGTACTCTATTAATCCAATTATTAAGCGGGAACATTTGTTTAACGAGTGAATATTTTGCGGGTTTAACTCTACAGAATAATATTACCATTAAATTAATCGTGTTTCAAATGTTTTCATTGTAAAATCGAATTACCCCTACACCCTTTAGTTTTTTAATATTTGAAGGGGAAATATATTATTGTTTCAGATTAACGCATTATCATCATCAACAGTGTATGCTTTGATTCAAGTGTGATTCTCTTAGCTGAAGCGTTCCTATTCGTTAGCCTCACTTTTGTACACGCAGTCAGTTCCACCACACCACAGCTGTCGAATGTATTATGATCTCGGAATATTGAATTCGACGGTCAGTTGTCTCGTGGTGTGGTGTGGCGGAGAAGGTCGAGAAGCGCGAGACAGGTAACACGATCGCACCTTCGACCTCAATTATTTCAAACGGAATGAGTTGATTAATATTTGAGGAGTCTCCGTCTGTCTCTACATACTCGTGCACCCCACGTGGTACGCCACGTGGGGTGCTCTCGTGTCCTCGCACCATCGTGATATTACTCGTAATTGTCAGTGAGGATGAAATGACTTGAAAGCGACAACTGCAATACTTCAATATGAAATCTTTTTCCACATTTCGTTAGAAAATAAATAAGGAGTTACTAACGTTATTTGGCCTCATCGTGGTTTTCGAATTTTCACATATATTTCAAGTGAATACAAAGTCAAAAACAAGTCAAATAAATAAACCAATGGTGGTGAACCTATGAAAAAAAAAGTGTTAAGAATAGAAACATCTCTAATCACTAAATGCATTTGTTAACTCTTCGCTTCTCGTCTAATCTCATGCCATCCCTCTTTATTGGAGCCCCCCTCCACTCGACTCTAAACGTATATTTCCAAATCCTCAATTCGTATATAATTCCAGCCGCCAGACATACAAAATCCCTTTCGGGATGAATACTTTATCCGTTTGAGCTTTAACACCCCTGCTGTGCACGGTGGGTGCTACATGCTACACAACATTTGGCTTATTTATATATGGTATATAAATATTGTAAATGCTTATAACTATATGTCCAAGAGCTGCTATAATTTGGTGCGTATTTGGCAAAAGGTCCCAAATGCATATATAGTATGCATTTGGGATATTTTACCAAAGAAGTACCGAATCAACCCCGGTTATAAAATGTGGCTCGGCCAAATTAGGCATAAACCTTTTTGAAAATATTTTATAAGACTTATGCGTATACTTATAATGTTCTTAAAATGAATGTCTTGTGGAACTGAAAAGCGAAACGCCGCGCCGTGCGCTGCTGCTGGCTGCCACCCTCCCCGCGCTGCCCTGCTCGGGAGAGCCCGCTCTAAACACGATTAATCTGAAGTGACATCTACCCCCGCCTTCCTCCGGCTTCTATCTTTTCAATATATTGCAGCGCGAGATACGTCATGGCGTCCTACAATACATTTCTATCGGAATCTAATCTTGCACTATCTATTTTAATAAATATTAAATGCCCACATCTCTTCGTTGGGTCCAGTACCTTTTGGTTTCAAATCAGTGTCCACGATACTGAACAAAATAATCGCAATAGACCTCCGCACCCACCTCCTCGTACTCTCTGTTCATTCACAAAACAAATGAAGAATAATATAATATTTCAGCACACCGACACCGGGTGGGTATATTACTATTGAAAAGTGGCTAGTTTTGTAATGGTCGCTCTAATCGGCCCTCTGCTGAGAGCAATCAAGGAAGGACCCGGCCGTGCCCGCGGTGCAGGACAGGGGTGGGGCGGGGGTGGCTAATTGATGTCGAGGCGCTGATTAAATCTCACCGGAAAAGTTTCACTGGTGTGCCGCTATGCTGGGCCCTGTGTTAGGCTACGTAGTGTATGTTATTCTAAACTCTCGTGGGAAATTGGTTTTCATTTACCAAATATACTTAAATAAAATTTACATCGATGAAAAGTAGTAGTAATTTACATACAGAATAAGAAAAAACTTGAAATCCAGACAAAGAGTCCTGCTCAAAATATGTGTATATCAACAATATGGATTACTTCCTGATCAGAATAACAGGCTACAGACGAAAGGGCTCTCTAGGCATGCGTGCAACGGAGGTAGGACCAAAGTAGGAATAATAAGATTTTGGGTTTTATCTCGACGTGGGCTTGTTGTAAGGGGATCGAATAATAATATATCTGTGGTGTCAAGCAGGGTTGTGTGATGTCCCCGTGGTAGATGAATCTAACTAGAGGGCATAAACGCTGTTGCTAAGATGAACATTTTGTCAGTCAGCTGTAGCCGTTTGTCATATGCAGACGGTGCTGTGTTAACCACTGACAGTGTGGAATGCTCACTTGATCCGATGCCATCCTGGCTATTAAAGAAATGCTGTCACCAACTAGCTCAACTATTGTCATATATATATTCAACTTATCGTTAAAAACAGTCCCTCAACTATTAAATAAGCCCATTGTCACCCCAATACTAAAAAGCTCTATTAGATTCCGTAGATCTTTCAATTTATTGTCCAGATCAAACTTACCCTTAATCTCAAAATTAATAGAAAAAGTTGTAGCCTCTCGAATTTCCCACCACCCAACAGCTAATGGAATGTTGTCGAATAAATACTTATGTAAGACTGTGATAAGAGGCAGTTCTTTAGATAGTGTTCAGAATATATAGATTTCTACTACTGCAATAACCTTTCATTCATACTGATGGTGGAAACGTGAACGATCTCTTCAAGGAGAATAAAGGAGAACAGAATGGCATTAACAATGAGAAATCCTAAGACTACGAATTTTTTTATAATCAAAGAAAGAAAAATACGAAACTTTTAATAATCAAAGACCGGTTGTTTCACAGGACCGAAATGAGGATGCTGAGGTGGTACGGCCACGTCATCGCACCAGAAGCCACTCAGGACAGACAGTGATGGCCTCTTTATTTTAGATTATTTATTCTCTCGGCTGTAGTGGCTCGTATATTTTGTTGTGTTTGTAAGCCAGTTTCTAATTAAAGAGCTCATAATTGAACATTTGCGAAATGGAATTACAATTCCCCATATATCCGCTAATAACATTTCCGCCTATTGCTCGTCGTCCTCCGGGCTAATTACCGCCGACCGCTGTGGAGTTCCATCATTGAATTTAGCTTCTCAATTTCGTCAATAGAGCGCCATTCCCTTCCGTTACGCGTTGGCATTTAAGGCGCGGCCATATTGAATTACCATCCCCTCGTCGCTCCCCGCCCCCCGCGAGGGGCCCCAACCCACCCGCGATGACGAAATGGCGGGAAATACGGCCTAGAACAGAGGTTTTTGAACCTTGCCGGCCACAGGAAACGCGGTTATATTGTGATACTTATATTTTATCACTATCTCACTTTCTAGTGTGCGGCGGGTTGCGAGACCCGAGACGACGACACTACGGTCACAAGTGGATTGATACAGCAAACATTCGGTTGAAATTATTTAGGTTATGTCCTTACCTTTGCCTCGCATTTGAATTTAGTTAGTGCACAATACACACGCAACCAGATTGGAGCCGACTCCTGCAGACTCCTGCTCCTCGCCACGCTACTCGCAGCATTACGTGCGATGTTGACGATAAACCCGATTGGCCAGAAATCATTATTAATTTATAAGGTTTTCAATAATAATAAAATAACATTTCCGTCAGTTCCATCTTCAAAATACGAATATACTAGTATAACGAGTATAGGAATTGTAATATATAATAAGTATAGGGATAAAATATTTTTTAGTTCATTGAATCGACTAATGACTCGCCTAGTAGCCTGATGACTTTGGAAGTTTCGAAGCCATGGAATGTATATTAATCGCAATTCCACAACAACAACAACAACAAACCATCACGCCGTTTCCCCGCAGGGGTAGGCAGAGAGAATGGACCGCCACACTACTCTATCCTGGCAAACCTCTCTAGCTTCCTCCACATTCATACAACGAGTCATACACGCACGTCGATTCCTCCGACTTCTAACATGACCAACCTTTAAAATTTGATTAATTTGGTCATGCCATGTTTTCTTCGGTCTGCCTCGACTTCGTACCCCATTTACATCATTAACGTATACTTTCTTAACCATTCTTTCTCCATCCATGCGTTCCATATGTCCGAACCAACGCAGCGATCCTTTCATAATTTTGTTCATTATACCTTCTTCCACTCTACATTCCTTTCTTATATCAGCATTTGAGATTCTGTCGTATATCGTTCTACACACATACGTCTTAGGGACCTCATCTCTACCGCATTTATTCTACTCTCATCCTTCTTCTGCCAGTTCCATGCTTCGCTTCCATACATTAGGGTTGGGACCAGAACTCCATTGTGAACAGCCGTTTTCGCTTTCATTGATAAATTCTTGTTTCCAATAACTATTCTTAAAGCTCCATTCACTTTGTTACCCACACCAACCCTTCTTTCGACGTCACTATCCGTTCGGCCATACAATAAATATCTAAATACACAAATTCCCTTATCTGTTCCAAGTTCTCTTCGTTCACACTTATATTACAAACTGTCATTTGCTCTTCCTTTTCGAAAACCATCACCTTTGACTTTCCGACATTCATCATTAAATCATTTGACTTGCATACCTCATTCATTCTCGACACCAAGATTTGTAATTCGTCCTCACTATCCGCAACGAGAACGGCATCGTCCGCGTAAAGCAGACAGTTTACAGATAAATCACTCATCTTAGCACCAGCATTTATACCTTTAAGTTCTTTCATACACTTGTCCATATACAGATTGAAAAACCATGGAGACATCACGCAGCCCTGCTTAACACCCTTCGTGATATCAAACCAAGGCGTGATGTCTCCATTTACCCTAACACTGGCAGTGCTCCCTTCGTAGAGAGAAGCAACCGCCCGTATCAGTTTTGTGCTCACTCCGTATTCGGACAAGATTGACCACAGTTTATCTCTGTTCACTCGATCATAGGCTTTTTTGCAAATCGACAAACGCACAGAAAAGCTTACGGTTTTTGGCCATAAACTTCTCCGCAAGCGTTCGAAGTGCAAAAATCTGATCCATACATCCTCTTCCGGTCATAAAAGCGCCTTGAACATCCCATACTCTTTCAGTCGTCGTCTTTTTTACTCTTTCTATTAAAATTCGGCCGTAGAGTTTACCAACGGCGCTTAACAGACTTATTGCCCGGTGATTTCCGCAGACCATACGAGACCCCTTTCCCTTATATAGAGGCATGATAACAGCCCTCCTCCAGTCGAGCGGCGTATATCCCTCCTCTAAACACTGGTTAAAGAGTCTGTATAACCACGCTGCAACAACCGGCCCACCGTTTTTAATAAACTCAAAAGCGACACAATCATAACCAACAGCTTTTCCACCTTTCATACAGCTTACAGATTTTACTATTTCGTTCAAACTTATTTCTGTCATATCTCTTTCGCTATTCGTGCAACTCACATTTGTAACGCTCCTTCTCATTGAACTCTCAGTCATTTCACTGCCATATACATCTTTAAAGTATTCCATCCATCTTCCTTGTATACTGTCAAAATCAGTAATCATTCTTCCCTCACAACTCAAAATTGCTTTCGCACAACCATTTTCGGGAGGATTCCGGGCCTTTTTGACTTCCTTCCAGAACATTTTTATGTTGCTCTGAAAGTGACTCGTCATCTTGAGACCGTCTTCCTCCTTCAGTTTATCCTTTTTCTCTCTCACTTTCAACTTGACATTCATCTTACAAACTTTGTATGCTTCTTTTGCTCTTTTATATTTCTCGCAATCTCTTTTATCCACAGATATCATATTTAACCATGCATCCTTCTTTTCTTTGACCAGAATTTTTACACAGTCATCCCACCAAGCATCTCCATTCCTTCTTCCTTGCACACATGTACCACATACCTCTTTCGCTGTTTCACATAGACTTTCTTTCAATTTGTTCCAGATCTCGTCTATACTTATAAATTCAGATTCTCGACCACTCAGCCTCTCATTCACTTTCGTCATATAACTCTCTTTTACGTCATCGATTTGGAGTTTTTCTATTTTAACTCTAGACGGGGCGGTCACTGTTTTGTTCTTCTTGGTGCGCCAACCTCGGAACAGGTTTATCTTTGTCACCACCAAAAAATGGTCAGTTCCGAGTTCGGCCCCCCTGAACACTCTGGTATCTACAGTGTCCGTCCGTAATCTAGAGTCAACGATGACGTAATCGATAGTCGTCCTTTCATTCCCTCTCTCCCATGTATACTGATGGATCCTCCTATGATCAAACATCGTATAGGAATATTTTTCGGGGTGAAACCGTGTTCCCTCCACCAACGTTTCGGAGGCCCTTGCGGCCTCCATCATCAGGGTGTTAAATTTTTAATTGTATCTCAATAGAGACGAAGAAACAAACTGGAAACTGAACATGGATGATCAAGGTGTTTACAGGACTTATAACCTGTCATTGGTTGGGTTAAGCGCACGCTTTATGTAATTACAACATTCCCCATTCCACCATTGTTATTATGATCATGCAAGATACATTTTTTGGAAGTTGTATATATACTCCAAATCCATACTTATTTTCACGTGTCAGTTCCAGTTAGCCATCTATGTAGATTTGATTGTACTAATTAATTGTTTAAGATTAATCTATACAATCCACCTACCAGCGGCATCTGTGAAGAATGATTGTTTAGCATTTAGCAAACTACTTTATTAACACAATGCGAAGAGGCTACCGCCTCCTAGCGCACTGTTCAGAAGTCGCCTGGAGTAACACTCCTATTTTATACGCCAAAGAATTGAAGATATCCTCCCCATAGAGGCTCGTCAAGTAAGAATGTAAATTTCCACGGTTAACATATATAGGAATATTTTTCGGGGTGAAACCGTGTTGGTGGAGGGAACACGGTTTCACCCCGAAAAATATTCCTATATATGTTAACCGTGGAAATTTACATTCTTACTTAATCAAACATCGTGTTTGACACAAAGAGGCTCCACTCCAGGCATACACCAAGCACTCTCCTTCCATTATCGTTTGTCCTACTATCACCATACTTACCGAGACATTCTTCATAACCAGTCCTTTGGATTCCTACCCATCCATTCAAATCTCCTGCTAAAATAATTCTTTCGTTCACGTTCTTACTCGCTGCTATCTCGTTTACACTATCCCAGAACTCATCTTTCACAACTTCATCTTCGCTATTAACAGGAGCATACCCAATTATGAGTAATACTCTTGTCAATCCAATTTTGAAGCGGATCCACATCAGTCTCGGACTTATACATTCGTATCCTTTCATACATTCTACCATCCTTGGAGCTAGAATCGCTGCCACACCCTGACCTCCCCTTTGTTCTTGTGATATCCACGTTATGCATAAATTAAAAACTCATTTTACGATACGATATGTACATATATTTTTTTATGATTTATTGAAAGATAAAATGGCAATTCACAATAGAGCTCTGGTAATGCGGGAGAGATGAAATCTGCAGGTATATGATGCTTGTTTGGTAAAACGATGTGAGTGAATTTCAAGTTCTGATATCAGGAAGGAATGTAGAGCTTGGAATTGGCCATGGGATCGGATCTTCTGCCTTCAGAGGTTCAGCTCTTGGGGCTATTCCTCTTTCGTCTGATGGAAACATTGTTGAAAAGGTGATTTGGTTGGTTAGGATGTGAAGGGAGTCCTTTATAAAAACGTTCGGCAAGTTTCAGAATGAATTCTTCTATCATTGGAATTCTCGATTCTAGGTGCAGTTGTATACGTGTACGTAAGCAAGTACTTTGAACAAAATTATGAAAGGATCATTGCGTCGGTTTGGGCATATGAAACGTTGAAGAAATAATGGTTAAAAAAAGTATACGTTAACGATGCGAATGGATTACGGAGTCGAGGAAAACTTAGCACGTACAAATTAATCAAATTTTAAAGGTCGGGCATGTTAGAAGTCGAAAGAATCGACATGCGCGTATGACTCGCTTCGTGAATATAGAGGAAGGGTGTGTCAGGATAGAGTAGTGTAGTGTTGATTGATTGTTTGTTGTTTGAATTGTGTTCTTACTGTCTGTAGGAGTGAAATGATCACAATGGCGCACGCTGCAGTGCCCGCTCCGCCGTAATCGTATCGCACGGGTCGTGTTGATATGATGTTAAACGACGCTCGAAACATTTTTATCGCGCAGGACAATTGCGATGAGACGCCTCGCGCCCGTAACGGGACACCCGTCGCATTCCACCCCACCACTCCTCCACTGTCACAATACACTCTCACCTGCATGTTCATAGGATTGTACGAGTACTTCGTACCTCAATGACACGTTTCATTGGAATTTTTTTCTTCATTAATAATTTACTGTTTTTAACACACTCAAATATTGTTTCAAGGATACGATATGTTATTCCGAAACATATTTTTATTCCTTCTGATTGAATATTTCGATACACGCAAGTGTACTCAAATAAATAAAAATTTAATGTATGTGAACAGTTCATTAAATCAAATATACTCGTAATGTAGATAGATAAAAATATAATATTTCAACAGTTGTATGTACTTGTACGGTTGTATGTGTTTTGTGGACGTTGGACGATCGAAGTGTGCGCGGGAGATGCCTGTTGGTGGCGATGAGGTTCGCAACCTATCACACCGCGTCTCTCGCGGGGGCGAATAGCGAAGGATGGAGTGCGGCATCGGTCAAAATATGGCAGTCCATTCTTTCTGCCTACCATTTCGGGGAGACGGCGTGATGGTTGGTTAGTTAGTTAGTTATGTACTTGAGTGGTCATCGTAACGCCTACGCTGATAATGTGAACTTCATTAATCGCGAGATCACTACGCACAGCCTAATCGTAATGAAACAATTGTTTGTAATGGGTTACCAAAAGTACGAGTGCCCTGGCCACCCTCCCTCCGCCCCTCTAGGTGCGAGACCTACCGCTGACCGCCAATAAAACGGCGGGAACGGCTTTCGCGAGTCGTAAAACAGAAATTGATCTTATCCGAGAATATGTTACGATGATGAACAGTCTTTTATTTTATATTGTTGTTGTTAATATTTCCTTGCGACGGGAAAACATTAGGTGTCCATTAAGCTCTAGCTGTGAGCTTTCGGGAAGGCTGTAAAAGCTCCGGGGAGGATTTTACTATTATATATTGTGGCGGGGTGTAATGATATATACGAAATAACAAAATAATATAAGAAATCTATTTTGTATCGCGTTCTTAAAGTGTTCTGGTAAGATTATTGTTTTTTTCCTTTGGGTGTTCAATACGAATATTCCCAATCTGAAAATTATTTTAAATTGAAATGCACGTGGGGGTGAACCGCTGCAGCTGCTCGTTTTAATATCGAAAATTCTTTCCCCATGATTCCCTGAATGAACACTTTTAGCGGTTTGTGTAAATCTTTATCTCTCCATAACATGTTGTTTCGTGTGGACCTACGGAATGTACTTCTTACGTCCTTTATGTCTTAAAAAACATAGACCTTAACGTACATTTCGACATCGCCTCTTCTAGAAAAAATTATATTCCTTGAACTATCTCACAAACACGTCGGAATGTTATGCATCCTCCTGTTGAACATTTCTTTGTTGTTTAAAGTCAATTCTCTTCCATATTTTCGTCCTCCCCTTGGCATGCTGACGAAGAACTTAGTTCGGTTGTGAATCTAAAATACGAGTCACGATATTAATTTGTTTAATTTATAATACATGCTATCATGAAATTTGGTTATGAATATTAAGAGCTCTGTACAAAAGACAATACTCGTATAATATTAGCCTATGGCCGATTACCGTGTGTTGTAACGTTGATAGGAACCTTATCTGGCGCTGACTCGGGAAACTCCCCTTCTAGTCCTACCGTCGTATTATTACGGCCACACTTATAACGGAGACTTTAATGTCGTTTTTAAACCGGAAAACGGTTTGATTCCCGCGTAAACTCCGAAAGCTTTCCAGACATAAACTAAGGCGGATAACAGCCAGGGCAAGTGCGCCTCAAATTGTAAAGTTCTTTTTCCTTTCTTCCATATTCTGCTTTCCTTTGGGCTATACATTCACACTTGAATTTAATTGTGTGGCATAATATGCCGGTTGTATTTTTACACCATACACTATATTGAGCTGTTTTATCGGACGAGCGTGAAACGAACAATGCACAGGAACATAGCTATCGCTGACTTATTATATTATAATTATTTGATTTACGAAGTTTATCAAACACGAGTAATTAAAACACCCAAGTCTTTGTGATAATGTTAATAAAAACATTATCACAATTGTCTTTTTCTATACGCCGGTGTTAGTTGTGTGTTCGCACACGAAGTTCTTGTTTTCTCTTATTCGTCGAATTTGTTTGTATATTTAGTATAGAGCGGTCTCATATATAAACATACCGTTAAACGATTCACTAAAAAAGGCGATCTCCTTCCTTCACCCGTGGAGAAGAGGGTACTTTTTGCTCGAATATACATTACGCGAGTATAGCGCGTGGATAGTACTAATGCCTTGACCTTTTAGATAAAAACAGAAGTAAAAACTTGTATTCCGGGAGGTAAGTGAATTACCAACATCATCAGTACGGGGAGTAGAGGGAACATTCATACATCGTGTTATGCACGCGGGTCGATTTCTCTGACTCCTCATATATATATATATATATTAGGTGTATAACTTTGCTTCCGCCGTTTCTTTCCGAAATTCGAGGCTTTATCGTAAAAAACTGGTTATACATTTATGATTCAAAGTATTGTCCATCGCTGGCCACTACTTTCTCTCATCTTTCGGGCAGCATACGAATCCCGCGTTGAAAAAACTGGTCATCTTTTGATCGATCCAATTTTTTACTTCTTCGTAAGACCGGAATTGCTGGTCAGCTAGGCCGTGTGCCATTGATCGAAACAAATGATACTCCGAGGGAGCAACGTCTGGAGAATACGGCGGGTGGGGTAGGACTTCCCATTTCAAAGTTTCCAAGTATGTCTTGACCACTTTCGCAACATGGGGTCGAGCATTGTCATGCTGTAAAATCACTTTATCATGTCTCTCGTTGTATTGCGGCCGTTTGTCTTTCAATGCTCGGCTCAAAAGCATTAATTGCGTTCGATAACGATCGCTTGTGATTGTTTCAGTCGGTTTTAACAACTCATAATACACTACGCCGAGCTGGTCCCACCAAATACTGAGCATAACCTTGGAGCCGTGAATATTCGGTTTGGCCGTCGACGTGGAAGCATGGCCGGGATATCTCCATGATTTTCTGCGCTTGGGATTATCGTAATGAACCCATTTCTCGTCCCCAGTCACAATGCGATGCAGAAATCCCTTCCGTCTTTACCTTGCAAGCAGCTGTTCACAAACACACAAACGCCGTTCAACATCTCTCGGCTTCAACTCGTACGGCACCCAATTTCCTTGTTTCTGAATCATTCCCATGACTTTCAGGCGTTTTGAAATGGCTGGTTGCGTCACTCCCAATGATCCTGGAAAATTCTTGTTGCGTTTGACACGAGTCTTGATCAAATAATGCCTCCAATTCTGCATCTTCGAAAACCTTCTCTCTTCCACCGCCATGCTGGTCTTCGACGTTAAAATCACCGTTCTTGAAGCGTTGAAACCACTCTCGGCACGTTCTTTCACTAATAGCGGCCTCACCATAGGTATTTGAGAGCATTCGATGAGCCTCAGCCGCAGATTTCTTCATATTAAAGCATAAAATTAAAACCTCCCGCAAATGCCGAGAATTTGGCTCGTAAGCTGACATGTTTAATCGGGAATAACTTTATAATGCAGACACAAATCGACTAATATTTCGATGGCGTAATGTTTACAAATACTTAAGCTTATTGTATGACATCTATGATCTATTTATTCCAACTATAGAGATAGAGCTATTTTTTATATTATATATTAGGTCCTTACATATGAAATTGGCGTTTTGCCGTACTAGCAACTTTGATCTCAAATATCTTCTCTTTGGTTAGGAATTCCAAATTCAAATTTATACAGCTATTTACTCAAGTATTTGTGTTTCGAAAATTATAATTCATTTGTTTTTTCCGCAATTGTTTTTTTTCTTTGCGTCACTCAGTTTACAAAATGGAAAACTTGAAATATCGCGTTATTTACGAGTACGAGTTCCACCATGGCACCAGTGCTGCAGAAACGGCTCGAAGGATTAATGATGTGTATGGCGACGGTGCCGCAAAAGAAAACACAGTGCGTTTTTGGTTCCAACGTTTTCGTTCTGGAAATTTCGACCTGCAGAACAAGCCCCGTGGACGGCCGGAGACCAAAGTTGATAATGAAGAATTGAAGGCTATTGTGGAAGCGGATCCATCGCAAACCACGTCCGAGTTAGCTGCAGGCTGCGGTGTTAGTGATAAAACTGTTTTAATCCACTTGAAGCAAATTGGGAAGGTGAAAAAGCTTGAAAGGTGGGTACCTCACGAATTGAGTGAAGCAAATCAACAAACGCGCGTTGACTGCTGCGTTGCATTACTCAACCGGCACAATAATGAAGGGATTTTGAATCGAATCATTACCTGTGATGAAAAGTGGATCCTGTATGATAATCAGAAGCGCTCATCGCAATGGCTGAACCCTGCCGAACCAGCCAAACCATGCCCCAAGCGAAAATTGACTCCAAAAAAGTTACTTGTGGCGTTTGGTGGACTAGTGCTGGTGTCGTTCACTACCGGTTTCCTTAATCTGGCCAGACGATTACGGCAGATGTCTATTGTCAGCAACTGCAAACCATGATGGAAAAGCTAGCTGCTAAACAACCGAGGCTGGTTAATCGCTCTTGGCCACTGCTGCTTCATGATAACGCTAGACCACACACTGCACAACAGACGGCTACCGAATTAGAAGAGCTTCAATTGGAATGTCTAAGACATCCACCGTACTCTCCGGACCTTGCCCCAACAGATTACTATTTTTTCGAAATTTGGATAACTTCTTGCAAGGGAAAAAATTCAACTCTGATGGGGCAGTCCAAACCGACTTCAAAGATTTTATTGATTCCCGTCCGAATGTTTTTTTTAGTAAAGGGATCGATGAACTACCTATGAGATGGCAAAAGTGCATAGATAGCAATGGTACATACTTTGATTAAATAAATATATTGTATTAAAAAAAATCAACTTTATGTTCCTCCCATACAAAACGCCAATTTCATATGTAAGGACCTAATATATTTTACATATATAAAAATCCAATAATGACAAATGGCGTTGAAGCAAGGGCAGCCAAATTCAGGAACAATCAAGCATTGATGATTCCGAGATGAAGACACTGAGGATGATAGCAGGTGAAACTCTACGACATTGCACGAGGAACACCAAAATAAAAGAGATATACGAAGCAGAGGACATTATACAGAGAAGGAGGGACTTGTACGATCATGTCAAAAGAATGGACACCACCAAACTTCCAAATATTGCACTATATAATCAGCCACGTGGGACTCATTCTCGTGAAAAACCCCCTCAAAAGATGGAAAGACAGCTGGGAATCCACATCACTGGAGGAGCAACTCTCCGGAGAACAGGCCACATGATAGTACTTTGTTATTTGAGAGCAATTATCAATTGTGAAGTACTGTAAAAAATGTATGTTTTACATTTTTTCATATTAATTCTAAACTTT
Organism: Lepidostoma basale; assembly: GCA_022606425.2. Lineage (NCBI taxonomy): Eukaryota > Metazoa > Arthropoda > Insecta > Trichoptera > Lepidostomatidae > Lepidostoma > Lepidostoma basale. The sequence goes on along the minus strand of JAHDVF020000887.1, from coordinate 101,489 downwards.
CACTTATATGAAAGACGTCGATCTCCGAGTTGATCACGTTCAGCAGTTTGTTATGGGTTAAGGTCTTTTTATTGTAATAATTGTTAAAGAAATGCCTTTTTATATATTTGTAACCAGAAATAGAATGTTAAAGGGTAGTAAAAGTTTTCTGTGAGAAGTAATGGTCACGATATAAAATGATAAATTAATTGTTCAAAAATATATATTTTAAATCATTCTTTAAATACGTAAAGCGTCTCACTCCTAACTAGAACACTAGTGTTATCATCATTAATAATAACTTAATATGAAGTTTCTAATCAATGTTTAATAATGTATAGGGTGTTTTTTTAAGAGCTTGAGAACTTTAAATAATAATACAAGACAGAAATATTATTGGAATGAATTTTTTATTATTATAATCTGGTAGATTATTTCATGACATCTATTTTTAAAATATGATTTCCGGCATACGTCCGCCGCGGCTACGAGTTACATAGTCCCTTCGATCAGTCCAATTTTTCAATACTTTTTCCAATAAATCTGGCCGTTTGGCGCCAATGGTGGCTTGAATATTGGCTTCCAATGCTTCAAAAGTTGCTGGCTTGTCGGCATAAACCAATTACTTAAGATAGCCCCATAAAAAATAATCAAGAGGCGTCAAGTCGCACGAACGAGGGAGCCAGTTAACAGGACCACTTCTGGAAATAAACTTGTCACCAAATTGATTTTGCAATAAATTGATGGTTAAGCGCGCTGTATGGCAAGTTGCGCCGTCTTGTTGGAACCAAATGTCGTCGATGTTTAGCTGATTAATTTTTGGAAACAAAAAATCAGTCAGCATGGCTCGATAGCGCTCAACATTCACCGTAACGGCAGTTCCTTCCTCAGTTCGAAAGAAATAAGGACCGATGATGCCGCCAGCGTGTAAACCGCACCAAACAGTCAATTTTAATGGATGTAATGGTGATTCCTTAATGTCTTGAGAATTGTCTTCGCTCCATATATGGCAATTTTGCTTATTGACGAAACCATTTAACCAGAAATGAGCTTCATCACTAAACATAATTCTTCGGTAAAAATGCTCATCTTCGGCCAGTTTCAAATTAGCCCAATCAGCAAAAATGCAACGTAAACGATGGTCATTTGGTTTTAATTCTTGTACGAGCTGTATTTTATAGGCATGTAAGCCAAGATCCTTAAGTAAAATTTTCCACGTAGTCGAAGGACAAAGGCCGATAAGTTGAGAACGGCGACGAATCGACATTTCGGCGTCTTCTTCAACACTTCGCGCTACAGCAGCAATATTCTCTTCGGTACGCATATTTCTTTGTCTCGCTGATGGTTTTTAATCGAGAAGAGTAAAATTAGTGCGAAAACGATCACTAACTGCACGAATTGCTTGCTCACTAGGCCGATTATGTTGACCGTAAAATGGACGAGTGCTCTATGAACTTGGCGAACAGATTTATTTTTTTCAAAGTAAATTTCCACAATTTGGAAGCGTTGTTCTGGCATTAAACGATTCATGATAAATTGTCAAACCTTACTGAACAGAAATGTCAACACAATTTGACATTATCAACTGTCAAACCATAGACAACAACCATCGAAACTTCTCATGCAGCTAAAAAACACCCTATATAAATGCTATGCCAAACGTTTACTCTTATAGTCAAAATACGTTTCAAATTACTAATTTTTTTATTTGTTTTTATTTCAGGTAGGTGAAGTTTTAAATGGTTCGATGATTGCTGTCTAACTGCACTGCAGTAAGTACAATTTATGTTTTCCTTCTTGCATATTAATCGTTACTTTATTTCAAATACTGCGTATCAATACTACAAAAACTTTTCTGTTTAAACAGTACCTACATATACCACATGTATAATTGTGAAAATGGTCTAGTGTACAAGTTCTTAGTCATCCAGCGCGCGATGAAAAGAGCGATGCTTGAAATAACCTTGTGGGACCAAATTAGAAATGCTTTGGAGATAGGCGGCCTGAAGTGGTGGGGAGTTGGCCATATTTGTCGGAGAACCGACAGCCGATTTGACGGGTTCTGGAGTGCTAATCGCGTACAGGATTCCGTAAAGTTAGACGTCTCCCTGCTCGCTGGACCGACGATATTGTAAGGATTGCTGGACGTGGATAGATGAGAGTGGCGAAAAATAGAGGGCAGTGGTGTTTTGGGAGAGGGCTGATAAGTCATACTATTATTCTACCCTTACATCACTTCAAATTATAATTGTAGTGTTTTAGAACCCAATATACATTTATATAATGCAACATCACAAATAAAGTGCTGCATAAGAAAACGTTTTTAAAATTTATTTATCATAAATTAATTATTTTAGAAATATATTATCTTTACGGTTTGTTTCAAATGATTTTTTATCTCGAAATATATCTCAAGTTCTTTGGCTACCAACATCGGAAGAAATATGTCAATTTCTTTCATTTGGGGAAGATTTATACCACATCGGAAATATCTTGCAATGAAAATAAAATTAAATCTGAATTATTATATATTTAGTGGGCTTTTACTTGTGTTTAACGTCGGCAGCTTACTGCCATCTTATGGTACATACATAAAAATACATTTAGTTTATATAATAAATGCAAGTGGTGGGAGTTAGCGATTTTACTGATTCTAAATATTCCATTACTGTTGTTATTTTTTAATGTGACTAATTTCAAGAGTTGTAATAAATTTACTTAAACGTCAAAAGGCAGTATTTTGATTGATTAAATTTTTAAATTGAATATTTGGTGAAAGATTACAAATACGTGTTTATTGTAAAATGAATAAAGGTGGTAGATTTAAATGGAGAGTGAAGGGTGATTGGAGTTTAATAAGGATTATGGGGAGGAACGAATTGACCAAAAATGTGAACCAACTAATAATATAAATAATATATGTTTTCTCAATGGATAATATTTGACCCGTCCATCAAACGGCGAATGAATATGTTTAAAAGGACACACAAAACGACCTAATATTAAAAATACTATGTCTCATGTCAGTGTTGGTGCTCGGTGTAGTGTTGGTGCTCGGTGTAGCGGGATAATCCGCGGGATAGCCTGCGTGCGCGGGGGACTTCACTTAATACGAGTATGAAACTGGGGATTATGGCTCTTTAATACAATCGCGGTTATATGGACACTTTCTTCATTAAAAAGTTCTTTCATTCATCCTCGAAGTATTATCGATATATTTTTAGTTTTGAAGACGAACTAATGAAGTTTTAAAATTGAATAAAACCAATGGACGCTTAAATAATTTTAATAATTGTTCTTAATTATACAACAAATACTTTGTTTGTTCTCATCCAAACGACTTGAAGTAACGTTTGTGTTTCCAAAGAAATGAACTTTTATCCTTTGTCCTCAAAAATTTGTAATGGTGTACCTTGACAACTGTCACGGTCGTTCGAAATTATTGCCATGTTTCTATTTCTAGGCCTGAGGTGTTGTCTCAGGAAAGCCCAAAAAAATCAAAAGTTGTTCCAATATAATAACTACGGGAAGAGCAATGTTGAGATCATTATAGTGGACAGGGTGAGAAATGCCACTTTAAAGCCAGAACATGAGTGCCGGACATAATCGGAAGCGGCACAGCCATGTCCATCGCAGCTATCATACAATAGATGGACAAAACGTTTCCTTTGGTCGTGTCCTAAGACTGCGACGTGGATGTGTGTTACTCAGAAACGATACACATGAAAGCAGACGGAGGAGGCCAGGAAGTCCACCCGATGGACGGATGGATGTAGCGTCGAGAAGAAAAAGATGAAAAGAATTCGAAATATTTCAAGAATTAATAATATTATTTGTTCAAATTCGCTCCTCGTACATACATGTTCGTATACCATCAAGCAGCTTTTATCTCCGTTGTTCGTCGCAGTAACGTCATTCATAATTAAAATTCCGCCTGCGAATACAAAGCGCCCGTCACATGATCTTATACGAGTATGACAATCTGCCGGCTGCATTAATTAACGGCCAAATTAAAATGCTCTCCCGCCGTTTATCCGCGCACACTCGCTCGTACTCTGATTACGGCCTTACTTCACTTCCGCGTGATATGCGCACTAGCCCAGCCACAACTAGCCTCCCTATATATACACTATACTCTGTATGGGATTACCGAAAACAACGCACTGTTTTTTCCATTTACGAGTTTATTATCTCCATATGTCACGTTGGGAGTATACATACACAATTTACATATTATATTAGGCACACACGAGTCTTTAGACGTTTATGGATTAACACCATCGCCTTGCCAGTGGTCGCTGTAAAAATTCCTCAAACGTTGTTGATTTTTCTATTATCTTGAAAATAAATAGCCGAGAGTTCCGTTATTCATTAATAGGAGTTCTTTTAATATTAGAGATAGTTCAAAAGTTTATTTCGTAAGTTACAGTAGTGTCAGTATAGGCGCGCACTAGGGCAAGCGCTCTGTATCTGGATGAAATATTTAATTTTCTTTGTCGTATCACCGACAGTTATTTTTATTGCTTATCTAGAACAAAGAAAAAGCCAAATAAATATGAGGTCCGCGAGGGAGAAAATATTACTTTAATGGAATGAAAATAGGTGGAGGCAGATTTATGGTTTCTAATAAATAGTTTCATTCCGGGGGGCAGACATTGTAAAAGTGTCATGAAAGCTTTTTTGCGTGATTAAAGTGTTACAAAGGAAAGCTCTAGGGTTACATCTCTCCAGTTGATACTAATCCCCAAGTTATGGACGCACTAAATTAATCAAAAACTAAGAAAGCATCACCATTGGAATACCTAGGCGATCACGTTTTATTGATCTGGAACTTTGTCTTAACAAACAAAACCGAGTATTGAGTATTTAATATTGCTAAAAATTTCCGGTTTCTAATATTGTTATTTTACTGGGGTAAATCTCATGTAATACAATGAAAATCTTTTTTTTTAATTTATATTTTGTAATATTGTTAAGTCATAATATGATTCACCCCAATTTAAATTTATTTTTACGTAATTTAAAATCACTTTTAAGTACACACAACATATCAAAAAAATATAATATACTCGTACAACATATTTCGTAGATATACTGCATTTTCAGCTTGTAACTTAGGACCACCAGCAGAAGGACCCTGCAGAACGAGGCTCAGACGGCAGGACTCACCTGGAATGGTGTTAATTTCGGCGTGAGATTTATTCGGGTGCAGGAAAATCCTCAAGGCCCTATACTCCACAGATGTGCGACAGGACAAAAATAATAAGAAGAAGAACTTATAAATGTTATAAGTTAGACCGGAGGATTTTTCTGTCAATACAAGTGTACCTATATACAATACAATATATTAAACATATGCCTATATACAATGCTTGATTTCCTTTCAAATACGATATATTTTTACTATTATACATAATTCTACTTTAGTTCATATTTGTTTATAATATAAAGCTTCGAAAAAAAGTCTGATCAATCAATGAAGATAGTTGACGCAAAATAAACGATTGAAATTGTCCCACGATTTATAATAGATAAAATGATTCGATCGTGAATATAATTTAGTCCCTCCGTTATAACTTAATCGATTTACGACTTAATTTAAATTAAGTAAAACATATGAACTTTTCTAGATCATTCAGATATCTGAAATGAATCTGACGCCATCCCAAAGCCGGCGCGTGGTCAGCGCTGGGAGATGGACCGGCCATCAGTATTATCGGCCATATACTCGTACAAGTGCAAGGCTCGACAATTGGTGTCTCGTAAGTGGCGGCTGCAAGTGGGAGTGGGAGGACATCTCCGCATAACTTCACGTGCTCTTATGGTACGTTGTATTATTAGTTTTGGGAATCATGTCTCATAAGGGTAAAGAGCGAAGCCAAGGGCTGGCTGCAGTGAGTACTGACTGTTTGTATTATTTAAATAATTAGAAGCACACGACATCGATTTTTTTCCGTAGATTTATTATATTGCAGATAATATATTTTTAACGTTATTATTATATTATCCATTATACTTTTAACAAAACACATTAATATTTCACATATTGAACAATAAATATTATTTGTGAGTTATCTACCTTTTAATATGTGAATGATTGCATGGTTCCGGATTTTTCAAATAGTTTTTCGAACAATGATGTACAACTCCGTATTAAGTTTTCCATAGTGCCCACCAAGGTCATACATGTCACTTTCTATAATAGTAAACGGTCATTTTGTTATGTAATAAACAATAATCCGAGGTAGTTACTTTCCGCTGAGTTCCTCGGAAGGCACAATTTAGAGTCTGTAGGTACATCTCGTCACAATTAAAATCACTCATCCTCTTCCTTCCGCCCCCCGCTCTCGCTACCCTATTTATGTTTGTTCAGAGTAATAGGGGTTTCACAAAAATATTAATTTACATTCAATCGTAATGTACATTTTTACCCGAGCTGGAGATGGAAGTTCGGCCAAGAGCTTAAAAGTCGTTTTTAATGTGTACTTTTGTTATTCTATAGCATTGTTGAAACTAGTCGGAACCGACTATTTATTTATGCACAAGCATGGCGACCAGGACCAATGTCAATATGGCATTTCACATCATTACTCAGTTATATTTATTTGATTGAAACTTTTGTTGCTCAGTCAGAAAAGTTTTTCAAATCGACTGAGTTCAGTTTCATGTATGAGTATGTAACATATGTATGTATTCGTTAAAATATATATTTATGATAATACATACATATTTTAAAATCACGTGGTCGAACGAAATGAGAGATATGTGACAACAATTATCGTGACTACTTCCTTCGCCTTACGGAAGTTTACTTACGGATTATGTGTATCAAAAATATTCCATAGGATTAAACATTTAAAATACATCCAAATATCATTTGCGCCACTGACACATACGTCACCGTTATATCTATGGTATATGCAATTTTTTATTTTTGATTTTGACGAATTGAAAAAACATTTTGTTTTTTGAACACTGATGTAAAACTCCATATTAAATAATTAATACAAGTTAAAACCACTATTTTCAAGAATACGATCAATATCGAATCAAATGTTTGATAGTACCTTAGACAGCCGAAACATGTCGTTCTTAAAAAAAATAATACTCGTAAAACTATTAGAAAACCGACATTTTCATTCGTATATTTCAGAATAGTCACACAATACACATACGTACTCTTAACTTCTGCTGTTCTTCTGCTTCTAAATTGTTATTCGAGACATGTTACCAATCAAAAATATCGGAACATATTCTCCCAAAGGAAGTCATCCAAGAGTCCGAGGTACGCCAGGTGTAGGACTTTTACAATTAGATACGGACATGTATTTGATCCTGTAACCGAGCAATACATTTAAGTTTTAATGGAAATGAAGTTGGTATTTCGAATTATCCCCCTTTCTCCTGAACACATCAGAAATCAGTGTCCCACTCGGCAGCCTGTCCTTTCCTCTGCCCGCCTCGGGCTGAATCTCGTCGTTCTCGTCGCCGAGCTGAAGTCGAAGAGGTGAAGCAGGTGGCTTCTATTGCAAGAATCACAATCAGCAAGGTTTTATCCTAGCCTAGTTATAACAACATGTTTTCAAGTGGAAAAAATACAAATGTAATTTTGATTGTACCAAGTTAATACAAGCTAATAGAGAGTGCATTTATGTATAACCATTTTGCTAATCAGGTAATTGTATTAAAAAATGGTAGTAATATAATAATTATAGTTCTTCTGTTACAAAATTCACTGAATTATTTTATGATAAATTTATTAAAAGCTAAGTCATAACGCTGTGGAATTCCATAGTAATATACAAATTTTGGAAATGAAAAATAACGTTGTTTATAATCGTCCACAAAATATTAAAAATCACGATATGTTTTGGAGGATATTTTTATCGATTTGTGAATTATAAACAACGTTACTTTCAATTTAAATATTATACTTTATTGTCTACCATTTAATATTGATGTAAGCCGAGAAGTTGTTTCAAAGTACATATTCAGTATGAACCGCGCTAGACGTAATATCCCCAAAGAATAGGTGTATAGTGGCATACTCGGCCGCCCTCGTAGAAACATCAATCATGGTTAATGGATTCATCTTCATGAAAATTCTCTCGCATACTTCCATGAATGCACGAAGACTATATTACTGGCTCATGTATGCAAATGCCTGAAGAAATTCAACATTCTCGGGGCCGCGCCGCCCGCTTCACGCGCGTGGCAACCCGCTCGAGCCAGACACCCCTGCCGTGCCGGGGGAGACCGTTCTCTTGCAACACTTATCTGCCGGATATTCGGCGCCGCGATCACCGCACATCGAGCAGAACATAACGTAATCCGATCTTGAGGTAAATCGAATCACTGTCTAAGCGCGGGCCTTTAAACAGACATTCCAAAAGTAATTCATTCAAATCGTATTGTAGATTTACGGATTTAATAACACTGCTATCGGGAATTCAAGTTTAATGTTTTCTTTAGATATTTCTCAAACGGTTTTTTGGGGTCTATGCCATCCCTAGAGACACCCTTCCGACCCACTCCACATTCCGTCGGCGGCCGCCCCCCGCCGAGTGTTTGTATTCAGTACCCACGGCGTATTATGATGTTAGAAAAATGGACCTGATTTTGACGTTGGTGATGTCATGAACTCGGAAAGTAACCCGCCGGAGTGCCTGCAGTCTCTCGGCCAGCCCGCATACATACGAGTTATTATTTTGCATTATTTACATAATCTTTCCCTCAGCGTGTTAAAAAAGTTCGCGCGTTGCGATGCTGTGTAATCTCTATACAACTCATTAAATATGGTTTGGAGATTAATTAAATTTATTACTACTTAAGTGAAAAGACATAATTTTTCCATTTCAACGAACGCTCATCCCTGGAATACCGCTTAAGGAAAACGCCCAAGAGAGACTGGTGCATTATTCGGCGAAACATCCTGTACACTGCTTGGAGGAAAGAACTCACCGGAGTCTTTTAATCTTTCTACCGCTCTAATGAGGGATAGTTCCCCTTGCTAGTAGGTTGATGGAACCCGACTAATAATTGTTTTCCTCGCTCTCGTGAATTAACGGGGACGAGGTGTGCGACACATTTGAAACTGTGAGTGACCTATTTCTGATTTTAGATAAAATGTTATTCTGTGCCCAATAACCATTTATTATATATATTTTTCAATCAGTGCGTGAATGCATAACTAAAGAATATCGAAAACCTTATAATGCTTTTGGAAATTAAAAAAAACAGATTGTGTCTTAGTTGCACAGCACCAGCAAGGGAATAGAGGTAATACTCGTATTTTGTTGGTTCGTAGTTTGATGAATTGGTAGTCATTTAACGGAATTCAATACTCCTCTACGCCCCTCGGATAATGTTATCACACTTATCTACTTATCTCGGTGTACACCCACTGCTTCAGTTCCTCCCATTGTATTTTGATATTATGAGTTATATTAAGTGTTATTTTATTTATTTTATTTTTATTTTTTATTATCGAGGGTAACAAACAGCAATTACAGTATATGAGTATAAACACATAGAGACAACAAAACAAGGCCAATTACATGCTACCACAAATATTATATAACAACTGACATAAGGTTAAATATATAAGAGTAATAAAGTAACACTTTTATAAGATAAAGAGAAAACTATTAGTAATAATGAATTAAAAATAAAATACAATTTTAAAATGTAAAAGAAAAAAGAAAAAGACAAGAAAAGAAAAAAAATAAATAGAGTAACTAATTTCATTCGCCCCGAAGGGTTGCTCCAACCATTTTTTTAAAATCACTTTCATTAAGATGGAACACATCGATGTTACTAAAGCACTTATTGTACGTGTTGCACGTCCGGTACACCGCCGCACTCTGAGCGTAGTTAGTCCGATAAGCAGGAAGGTGGAATATTTGGTTCGCAGTGTGTCTTGTGCGAAGCATAGGGGTATTCAGTAATAATTTACTAAGAAGTTCGGAGTTGTCTATTTTGAAGTGAATGATTTTGTGAAGCAACATCATATCATTAATTGTTCGCCTATTTTCGAGAGAGTCCAAGGAATAAAATTTAAGGGCAGAATTATAATTCGCAAATGACCTGCACATTTTGAAATTAATGTGTTTAATGAAAATTTTTGGACTCTTTCGATGCGTTGAATATGCGCTGCATAGTAAGGAGACCAAACGGGAGATACGTATTCGAGTAGTGAGCGAACCATGGTTGTATAAAGAACTTTGAGGGCTGTGATGTTCTGAAAGGGTTTGCATGTACGCAATATGAATCCTAATGTCCTGTAGGATTTGTCTAAAATGCCATCAATGTGACTTACGAAAGTGAGTTTCGAGTCCATTGTGACTCCGAGATCTCGCACGCGATCTGAGTTAGATAATCTTGTGTTATTAATAAAATAGTCATGATTGTGCGGGTTGATTTTACGAGAAAACGAAACTTTGAGACATTTGTCAGCATTGAGGGTCAGTTTATTTATCTTACAATAATCAGAGAGTCTGTCGAGATCAGACTGAAGTTTATGGCAATCGGATATGTCAGAAATATTCAGAAAGACCTTCATGTCATCAGCAAAAAGGAGGTGTTTGGAGTAGAGGAAACAGTTGCCAATATCATGAATATAAAGAATAAAGAAGAGGGGTCCCAGATGGGAGCCTTGAGGAACTCCGGATGGAATTCCCACGAAGTCTGACTTGAAGCCACCAATCACCACAGCCTGTCTTCGATTTTTGATATATGAATTTATCCATCTTAGAAGGTCACCGTGGATTCCAAGTCTGCCAAGTTTATCTAGGAGTACGCTGTGGTTTACCTTATCAAAAGCTTTGGCGTAGTCAGTGTATATGGCATCAGTTTGGAGTCCGCGGTAATACGTTCGTACAATTTTACAATAATGTAGTTACAACTAAATTAACTCAAGAAAAGATATAATTTTTAAAATAAACATCGAATCTCACTGTAGCTATCCGGTCACCATCATTTAGTAGTACAATAGTAGCTGTGCATAGAAACAGGTCGGGACTAAATAAGGCTTCTTATAATCGTTTAAAACAAACGATAAAATTCTGTTCGCAAATTTGAGTAACCAGCATTGATTCTATAAAAATACTTTTATATTATTATTGTGGACCACGATCACAGCTTACCTAACATTCTTCCCGTCGAAAAATAATTGATGGTTTGTGACAAAGAACGTGTAAAGCCATTTTAAAAGGGTAAATGTATGTTGATGGCGACCACAACAGCAGGAAGTATAATGAAATAAAGTGTTTAATGTATGATAACTTTGGTAAAATAAGAGTGGTATTGATCAATAAATATGTACAAGTTGTACCACATTACAGAATTAGTCAAATATACGGGACCCGTAGGCAATGCGCCCTGCGCAAGGAATTCCAATAACGGGTTACGTCTCAGAAATCAAAATATAAATGTGTATTCTGAAAGTGTAACTATACATGTCATATTGCACTGCGGTGTAGAATCAGAGCAGTGCCAGTGTGGGCGTGAGGGTATCGTGTGACGCCGGCCGTGCATGCCGCACGCTCCTTATCATTACTAATTGAACATTCTGCTACTCCGCAGAGATGGATATTGACGTCCTGGTTACGGCTTGCAACTTGTATAATTCAAACGAGAAGCCAGGTTCAACATCCACATTCTGTGATATGTACGTATGAAGCAATCGTTTCGTTGTATTATCTATCACTCGTGCACAGCTGTCGACATTAACAAGTTTTGGAATATAGTATCCGCGCTATGTTCACATGTTCATGATTGGGTACTGAGCAGAGACACGATTCTAAATACAAGTAGTGGGGGCGCCGGAGACCTTGCAAGTGCGCGCAGGTTTGTCACTCGATTGTTTGGACATTTTAGGGTTTCTCGGTGAGTCGCGTGAGCCCCCGGGGGTTCGGGGCACAAGGGTGGCGAGGAGCCGGCGCGGCGCGAGAAAGTCGAGAGGCCACGGACACAGAGGGAGTCGACGGGGATTACTCGGCTAGCATCCCGCCATCGCCTGATACCTGAGCCCCGTGTGGTCATTACGAAAAACTTTATTTCCTTCACCACCTTTTAAACTATTAAAATATAGAAAGTATAAATGTTAAAAATATTTAGACGACTCATTTGGACACAAAACGGTGTAATAAAAATAAAAGAATTTTAGTTCTCAATAATTTGTTTTGAACCTTCCCCAACATGAGCCTCATGAGGACTCCATATCACGGTACCGAGGAGTTATATAGAGTTCTTAGGACCCGGGTGTCTATGAAAACCCTGACAGTTCGGAGAACAAAGCCCAGTATCTACAACGAAACGTCACACTATTAGAGATTTTCCGCTGATCACAGTGCGTGCTCTTGAGATGTTTAATCTAGATATTTAGTCGCACCGATGCGATGATTGTATTTATTTATGGGAGTGGAAGTATTTATAATTCTATAAAGTTCTCAATTGTTTAAATAACGATAAATGTGCAAACATTTTGGAAAAAAATATATCGCCAATGGACTCGAATATTATTTTTAACAAATAGTTCAAAAATGAAAACACGTCATGTTAATACATCAGCCAAAAAAAATTAAATGTAATTAGAATTATGGATATTTCAACATTTAAGAACCAATACATTCAGAATTGCGGTTACTTGATTGACTGAATGCATATAGCACGAACTAGTTATAATAGTTGCATTGAATGTTCGGGCAATGGTTTCTTTAATAATACTGATAAAAACATCTGTTTTGAAGTTTTATTATATTTTATGAGGGTGACATGTTTCAGTTCACTACGACATTATGAAATGTATGTTTTATGCAAGGAGCTAGCAATCTCATTTAATCGAAGTAACCACCACGGCGGCGAGCCACGCAGCTCCGCGCGTCCCATCAACCGCCAAAACATTAGTAATCGTTTCGGCGTATTCCGCCCCGCTGAAAGTCGCCCCACTTAATTCAGCGTAGGTACATTTCCCGTGTACGATTTCGAATTCCAAACTACGAGGCATTTTCCTCGACGCTGGCGCCACCTACCGGCGCGCCCCGGAACCGAGCCCTAGTGTCTTTGCACTCGAAGCACGCTTTCAGTTCGCGTCGGGTCGCCGTCTAGTACGGGCGCCTTTTTCGTTGGACGCTCTTCTACTGAACAATTTATCCTCATGTGTGCGCATATGGTAGGAATAAGTTTTCTGTGATACATATTCTGCGTGTCACACCCGTTTCCCTTTAGATAGAATAAATACATTACGTGGATTCTGTGTTTCTGATAACAATTAACAAAGTGATTATAGTGCCTGGTGCTTTTAGTATTCTTTTTAATTTTGATCAAATTTTGAACATCAATACTTTAATGTAGCATTATAAACAAGTGATAACATTTTCCTAGGTATTGTATACATTTTCATGGTTTCTTTACATTCTCGAGTGATAAATGGACGCAGAGACAATTCCAGGATGTAGTATTATTTTTGATACAGAGTAGAAAAATGTTTTAGTTTGAAAATAAAACTTTTTATGCATACTAAAGCAGAGGAATTTTACCCCTTTTAGGAATTTCCTTGTAAGTTTCCCGCAATAAATAAAAGAGAGGTGCAGGAGGCGAGGGCTTGTCGGAATCAAGTTGTACGAGTACAAGTTGTGCGAGGTGATCAATCATTCATCAGAATACATTCTCTACTGAAAGCTTCCATATTTTTTGCGGTTTGAATCGTTCAAATAGTGAGTGATTGATTTGACATTGAATAAATATTGAACCATAAACTTTTTACCTGAAATTTCTAAATAAATAAATTATTTGAAAGCGATTGATATGTGATTGCTCTTGATATAACAAGTTATTTCTAATAGAGATAATGCCAAGACTTACATTCATCGAAACCCTTTATTTATTTATGTGTGAGGTTGTATTATTTAAAGTGCACATTGATGTCATGCAAGCTGTAGTTTTATATAAAACTAGATGTCCCCAGAGAAGTTGAATAGCGACGGAGTGCCTGGAGAGAACATGACGGGGCTTTGCTCTTGCTCTTAAGTGGGTTCAATTACCGCCCGCCGCAAGAATAATTTGTGTCTAAAAATAGATTTGTTTCTAGGGGAGAAATATGGAAGGTCTTTCAGTCTGCGGCCCAATACTTTACCACGTTTCGTCCTTCGCAGCGCCACGACTTCGCCGGGTCCACGAGCTTTCGCGTTCATCATGTCTCCGCGCTATTCCAACGGCAACAATTTCAGGCCAAGATCTGTCCGCCGAGCAGAGCCGCTGTGTGTTCCAATACACACATACTTAAACTGTTTGTGTTTTCTCATTTCCTTATGCTTGACTGTGTAATTTTCATTATATATTCAAATGTATTCAGAATTATTGATAAATTTCCATTATAACGGTAAATAATTATGCCGTAGTGCTCCAGAGGTTATGTACCAAAATTTAAACATTGTTTTATAAATTGTAGGATTTATTACTGGCATTAAACAGTAATGCCGCCGGATTAAATTATTCAAGGACAGAAACTTAGCGGCCTGTAATTATATTTTCCCGCTTATTAATTCACAATTGGATCATTATTGCGTGGTCTTAGAATACATTATTGATCGCAATCAATCGTCGGTCGGCACTTGCCTGCTTGCACTTGCGCAACACGGAAATCAGTAGGCTGCTCGATCATCCAATACTATTGTGATACAGTCCAGTCCCCGACATCGTGGAGATATTACATCTGTTGCTGCTGAAGGCGGCCGTGGCGGGCACACTCTGGTGTTTCTCAACACTGGGCCGCTGTTCTTGAACATTTCTTTTGTAACTACACATTATGCTCCATTGCCGATATGCCGCCAAGAATAGACCGAAGGCCGAATACGAGTCTTGCTTTTCAGTGTAAAATTATTCCATTCGTTTCATAGTGGAGTATTTTATTAGCATGTGGGATCCATTATGCGAGTGATGTAAGGTTCTGTCTCGGAGTATACACGCCACTCGGGCCTAGCAGCCCGCGCTCTTCTGCACCGCACCGCACCGCACAGTAGTGCGTGAATAATGTTTAATCTTTTCAGCAAGTTCACAATTTAATTTGCCCAGAGATAAGAGAATAAGTAGTTCCAGAAAGGTCCCGCCCGGCTCCGAGTGCGCGCCCCCCGGACATCCTCTAGGAGAGCGAGTCTCTCGCCGGCGGGCCGAGTTTCAATGATGTTCGACTTGGTGAGAAGATGGATTCTTGGACTTAAAACCCGATCATTTTTAGGGTATCTCATATAATGAAAGTGCAAATATATTTTAATTCATAAGTATTACTTTTTTTAAGGATTTACAGAAAAATGTAATACACGTTTTGTTTGTCGAGTACATTTAATGTTTAGTTTCCATGTTACTTTGACTGCGAGACGCGCGGACAATGTTTAGTGTTCGTCTAAGAAAAGCACCTCATGTTGAAGCGGTCATTATTCAAGGCGCACCACCACTTGTCCGATTCCACGGCGAGAGGTTGATAAGGAATGTTCACCACATGTCATGTTACTTACTTTCCTTCCTTCACCGCGGCAGCCAGCTCGCGCCGCACCCGAATGGCGTCGATTTATAACGAAATAAGCACACAGACCTCGGATGAAATATTGTATGAATAAAAAATGGCGGAGTTAAAGTCGGCCATCAATTTACGGAAAAGGGGGCATGGAGCCGAGCTAAAGATTTTTTGTGCTCGCCACCCCAATCTTAACACTCCTGCGACCGTAATCCTAGCGAACGTTTTCGAGTGTGTAATTTGTAACTTCATTCAGCATTCTTTCAGACCAGTACTGCGAACGCTTGTGGACAAATAAAACTACTATCAACCGATACAACAATTCCAGGCGATTAAAATAGTCAAAACCTAGGAAAGAGCTTCGTCTTAACCTAAGTAGGCTTACAAACTTTTCTCTCAATATCGGACAGACGAAAGGTGTTCGAACTCCTCACTTAAGTGAATACTAAAACTATGCGGAGGGTTTGGTTGGCTGAGCCAAGGCTACCTATTGTTTTCGCCGCAAATTAAATCAACAATAAAAGTTAATTTCATCAATATTTGCTCAGTAATTAAATCCGCAAACTTGATCCCCGAAGGTAGCAGTTTTCTTGCACTAATTAACGCGAATAAAAACGAGTGTTGGCTCTGAGCAAACACCTAATTTGACAAAAAGCCGGCAACCGGCGCGGGGGTATCGTTAGGCATTGTTTGGTCGCCAGTTTTAGACATGGCCGCTGTTGATATATGAATGTCCACTGTAATTTCACCGCCCTTTTTAGTTTCCCGCCTTTCGGGAGTGGCGCAAACCAAACAGCATCAATCATCCGAGGCTCGTGGCTAATGGAACAGGCCGCTTCTGCTTTCTGTAGGTAGAATGGTAGCCTGCGCCCCTTCCAGCAGGTAAAGACTTTTCCCAAATCGTATCTACATAGTATGTTCAATTGTAAGTCCCGAGTGAAACATTTAGGATATGTAAAGATGGATCATGAAATGTGGACGCTACCAACACATACGTACACATATCTCCGTTTCCTAAATTCAAATAACCATCGCTATTCTTATAACTCGCTTATTGTGAACGTGGTTGTGAGCAGGTATCGATATTTAAAAATCGAACAGAGCTCTACTATTTCGAGTGCCGCGGTTTGACAATACTTTTAGGTTGCGGGGTGATGGTACCTGCCCGGGTAATCTAGCGAATAAGCTTATCGGATTTCGAACATCGAACGTTTCTGTCTGTCGTGATCACATTACACGACGATTCTTTATCGCGTTGTGTGTCTTTCGAACGTTCGGGGTGTCTTTATCGATATTCAAATTTAGAACTCTTTCGTTTCAAATTTATTTATTGCAGTACCTATTTGTTGTTTTTTGAATGTAAGGTTCGTGATCCGAACGCATTGAAAAATAAAATGAATACTCCTTTTCGGGTAATAACATTATCATTTAATTACGAAATAGGAGGAAATAAAATATCGTACGTTTCATTTTAGGCGATGTTCTTTTAATTTAAGTCAATATAGTGGATAAATACGAATTAGTTGCGATGGTACAAGATTTGGGTCTAGCTCGTTTTGTGATATCTGCGGTATTGATATGTTAAACTGAGTACACATGGAATACTTCGTCATTCCATTTGACGTCGCCAACTTGGAATTAGTTAGACAATTACGCGATGAATAGAATAATCCTTTATCGCAGAGTGGAGTAGATTACTCCGGATTCGCGCAATAGCTACCCATTTTCGCAAGTCACAAAAATCAATTCAAAACACAATACCCCGCTCCGCCATTGTTCCTCCACTTGGTTCATCATCTCACTGCGTCGCGGTCTGCCGGGCGCAGTTTGCTCTCTGTGCTCTATCCGCAGACTGGAAATGTTTATAATTACAGATTATTTCAGATCAAACTTTTCTGTGAAACATTTTATCAGGCTATCAGACCAACCTAACCTAACCAAGATCAAACCAGAGGCTTGACGGATGCGTGATATGGGACGTGACAAGGGAATCCTCGGTGGGGTCAGATTCTATTATGCTGATGATTTGTAAAGGTTAGGAATGGGAGTCCTGAAACTAATAATGATTCAATCATTACTACGCCCCTTGAGAAGACCAATTGAGAAGGAAAATAGGGTGTCTCCCCGAGTGTATGTTTGCATGCGAGTTCGTGCACGTGACTGTGAAGGGACAAGTCACCTCACCGTAAAAAAATAAAGTAAAATTTCTTATTTTAACTGCCACTCTCGCGACGAATGGTTACTTCCGTTGAAATTCAGTTAACTGGGCCTCCTGGTCTGTTTTTATTCCAACCTTTCCCGTCAATATCTTACTTGAAAATAGAAGGGAAACCTTCGCATTGAAATGTTTTTGTCAATTCAATATCTGAAATATCTCCGGGAGTGTTTGAAAACACTTTCTTTAAATCCATTTGAGAATTGCCCCAGTATCATTTTATTAATATATCGATATGATTCTTTGATACCAGCAGTGGTGAAATTATGCGGGGGAATTATCCTCATTAATGTGGTTTCAAAACTTTTACCACTTAAGCTATTTCAAGCTTATCTTTAGTGGAGCTTTTTTACCACTTAAGCTATTTCAAGCTTATCTTTAGTGGAGCTTTGATACCAGCAGTGGTGAAATTATGCGGGGGAATTATCCTCATTAATGTGGTTTCAAAACTTTTACCACTTAAGCTATTTCAAGCTTATCTTTAGTGGAGCTTTGATACCAGCAGTGGTGAAATTATGCGGGGGAATTATCCTCATTAATGAGGTTCAAAACTTTTACCACTTAAGCTATTTCAAGCTTATCTTTAGTGGAGCTTTGATAGCAGCAGTGGTGAAATTATGCGGGGGAATTATCCTCATTAATGTGGTTTCAAAACTTTTACCACTTAAGCTATTTCAAATGTAAAAAAGCTTATCTTTCGTGGAGCTTTTTTAAAATATATTTTTGATTGTAAACAAAGTCCTAATTATTGTGTCCTAACTATGAGTGTCACAAACAGCCTCCTACTATAACTGATGTAGGTTGTCTATGCCTTTTTATTTATTATTCGTGTTACTCTGGATCTTCCAACAAAAGCGACGATAAATGTTTTAATGATTCGGATTTTTTTTTGTACCAGGTCCTCTCTGCTTCTTTGCGCAGTAAAACCCGGGAGAGAAAATTTATCAACTTTATGACTGCTAGTTTGCCGACCACTCGCTTATTTCTTTATATTTACTCAAGTCGATCTCGTTGCTTGTTTAAGCAATACGAAAAATGGTTTTCAGAAAATGGTATCTCGAAAAGTACGGCTCGAGCTTTCCGCTCCCCGTGCCGCTCCCATCCGCTCTCCCCACTTCAGCTCTAGAACTAGCCGACTTGTTTATGATAATTCCGAACATGTGTGTTTTTAATCTTTCTTAGAGCTGTTCCGGGACAAGAGTCCCGCTGCATAGTTATGGCTCTCGCCATGTTGCTCTCGGCCCAGTCAATAATTAAATTGCATATCGAGCATAGACTTAATCTTGCAATAGACGAATTGTAGTTGCTATCCATTCCATTAACCTTTCATGCAGGATCTATTCGTATATAGCTGATCAAGTATTCTATACGCAATATGGAGCAACAAAGGAATTTAAGGAATTTTAGACTCAATGAAACACGCGGTGTTCTTCAAGCACTGTATAAGACCGCAAGTAGTAATCTCTATGTAAGACCGACGATCTTTGGTTCAATTATTATACCCCGCAATCAACGAATTGTGGTTCAAACTCCGCATAATTAATTATTACTCAGTAATTGAGTGATTATAAATGAACGCAGAGTAAAACACCTAAATATTGTTCGCGGTTCACTCATCACCCACCAACAAGTCTAGGACTAGTGACTCTTCCTTCTTCCTTGCCCCCACCGCCGCGCCATGCCACCGCGCCCTGTTTTCTGCAAACATTGCACACTGCATGCAGGTATAACGTCCTCGACTGAGCCTTTTGGATGCTGGTGAAAGGGTTGGGCAGTACATCGTTTTATTTTTAAAGATTCTGCAAAATCTCAATTCTAGCTTATTTCATATAATTTGTAAGAAATCAAATCGTTGTTTTATTTTTAATTACTTTGAAATATTTTAACCAATCACTTCAACCAAAAGTAATTTTACCGACATTTTATACATGACTAGTAAACCAAAGCAAATATAGAAACCTCATTAATATATTTGAGTTACTTTCAGTCCGATATGCTATATAATATAAATATGTATTATAGATTCCACAATGATCAACAAGTTATTACATACAATTTATTATTTTTGCGTATCAGGTGACAATCGATTACTAAGAGCTCATTAGTTGGAGCAACTTGGTAAATGCTTACAATTTGATATTAATATTATAATATACTAGCACACTCGATGCAATAATGACATAACGTAACTTTAATGCTTTCCATATTGTAACATTGACTTTGGGTGCATAAGATAGGTGCATGTGAAGGAGCGATGCACTGGAATTGGAACAAGAGACGTAACGCGCAGAAGCGGAGGACCTGCCGGGAGGAGAGGGGTTGTCCGGTCACTCACTCAACCTGGGTGTGATGTCTGAAATCTTTCGCCAAACCATCACAACCTCCTTGAGTGAGCGACCGGGCGCCTCCACACGCCGCGCCGCGCCGCCCGAGGGTAGCAGCGGCAGACAAGAAGCACCAGAGCTGGCTCCTTCTTTATTCTCCTTCCTTGCGATACTCATTTCAAATGGTCTGCCTAAACTTAACTCTCTTTTCAGAAATTAACATATTTTACCTACAAAAACTAGTCACCACTACATGGGGGTTTTACTCTCTGATGTAATAACTATAAATGGGTTTATATTATTATTGTCCTACTCATATTTACGAGAAGAAGATGTTCTGGTTTTCATTCCACTTCCAAATGTAATGAAGGAATATATTGTACAATATTTGTGTACTCCATCTCGGCGTCGGCAGTTTTTTGTACCTCTCAAGTGGCATGGTACGCGTGGATTATTGGGTCGTTTAACTTCTCCCCTCGCTTCCCCCCTCGCGGTCCCTGGTCCCGGTATCTCTTAGCCGATTTCCTGAGCACGAAGCACCGCACTATCTAATGGATGGCTGCGGTTCCCTCGGCTCGGGACTGGGAGACTCCTCGGCGCTGGCTCTGATACCTTATCTGCAATATGTACATATTGACAAGTTTTTATCTCTTTAGCTCCACGGGCTTTAACAATGGTTTATCTGCAGTTAAAACAAATGTTTATTTAGATAACGAGGAGATTGCGCGCACTACAACAATATTATCTTCTGTTTGCGGAGCAAAGTGTTTTTAATATCCGTTACTTGGACAATTAAATTAAACATGGCAATTAAAATTTCTAGACTTTAAATGATATCCTTGAGAGTCTTGTTTTATGAAACGATACTTCGTTAAAATAAACCGCAGGTTAGCTACTATTGTGTTCTCGATTAAATTAGCGTAATATTTGGCTCTCTAAACCAATTAGGGGCTGCTCTTCTACTAAAGGTCAACTAAACTACTAACCACCTCTATCCGCACGGGAAGGTTTTCTGTGGAAGGGTGCAGGTCGTTCGGGACGCGGAGCGTAGTTCCCGTTTATTTACTTTATTGGTCGAAAACAGATTATATAAAATGTTGAATGTGAAAATTGTAAAAAGAAGTTGGGTTATGTGTGAGTAACTCATCCTCGTTACATTACATTTCGAACCTGATTCTGACAACAACTCCGCTGCACCTTACCCTCTTTAACAATATTATGAGTATATGTGTAGGTGGAGTGAAGGTATTTTGTTACCGATGAATTATTCTTTTATATTACACTAATTTTACCATTTGCAACACTTTCCATTTATATTATTCGCATCTAAAAGATTACTAAAAAATGTTTGAAAGTTATTATAAAGTGTAAAATGCAGAATTAACTCATTGTATTTGCAATTATTTCTGAATAAAGAACTTTTCCAAATTTTGTGTTTCTGTGATACTATTATAAACCCCCTTTTCCCCTATCTAGGCCTTATGCAAATGAGGAAATATGAAAATAAAATTATTTCCAAAAATATTTCAGAAGAACACTTTTCTATTTCGCTTCCCATGTCGTATCGGAGTAAGTTATGGCGAAAGATCGCTTGATTCAATTTTAATAACTTGGAATTCCAAAGTAAACAACGAAGTTTAATCTGGAAACAGCCCTACTTTGTTTTATTTTTCGGATGTTCAAAGTTATTTGGCAGAAGTTTACCTTTTCACGCAAATAATTTTCCTAAGTGTATTTATGCTATATTATGTCCAATTGTCTAATATATCGTATAAAAAGTATTTTTAAACAATATTCATTTTGACAAAGTTATTAGTAGATCGTGGGACACAATTTAAATTTAAGCTTGTTGAAATGAAAAAAATAAAAATAATGTCATTTGCCAAATCAAAGCCAAAGGCTCGCCGAAGTATCGGTCATCCAAGAATAATTATTTGAGTACTCTGTGCCTATCTGAACATAGGTTATTCATACAATTTCGTTATACATACTAATCTCGTAGAAGCGCGGCCTAGTGTATGTCAGGAACAGTAAACTCAGGACCAACAATTCCCAAATCAAATCTATTTCACAAGACAGATCTTCACTTAGGCAATACCTATCAAGGATCACGCAGCTTCGTGGTTAGGGTCACAGAACTGCGTAAAAGGTATTCTAAGATGATCTTCCTCCAGAGGAATAATCAAAGCCAAATAGATAGCTATTTACACTAAATCACCTTTCCAATAATAAGAGGAATAATCACCAGAACTCCCGTAGCTGAACCTCCACATGCAAGAAGATCCAAGTCCAATAGTATCGGTAAGTGTTGTGTTATCATAGAAACTAAAGTGCCCTAGAGGGGGAAATAGGTTTAGACGACTAAAAAAAAGTTTTTTTTATTCCATAAATAATTAGAAAAGCCTTTCAAAACTATTTTCCCAAAGTTTCAAATATTATTTTTAAATCTTTCTGAAGTTATGAGGGGATAAGCGAGGGCCTCTCGTTAAGTGCTGGAGTGGCGGCATGTAGAACGGAGCGGTCACTCGGGCACACATTTACGAAACACCTAAGATATATTTGTAAGAGACATCGGCAGACGTTTTTTGGTCGATGGTGACGATCTGACAGTTATAAAAAGCGAATGCATAGGCCACGTGCAGAAAAGGAGGGGAACTCGGCTGCAAAGTGTCAGGAAAGATACAAAGTTGGGCGGAAAAAGAAAGTTGACGGGGGTCTTAGTGAAAACATCAATTACAAAAATTGTTAATAGGGCAGGAGACATGAAGGCAATAATGGCGACTAATGATTCAAAACATGACATTTGTCCAGCGGGTGTAGACAGCTATAGGATTGTGGATAGAAAGGTGGAAAGAAAGTATCGGATTCAAGACCATCACAGAGTGAAATGTTTTCTTAATGCTACGAGTTGTCAGGGGGTAATAATAAACGTGGGGCGCTGTAGGTGCAGAGTTCATTTTCTAACGATAGTGGGATAATGCGGAGGCAACTAGGTGGACAGACGCCAGCCGGTGGTCCGTAGCAGGATGGGCGAAAGGCCGTCTACTAGTCCTCCCACACTAGATACCGTCTGCAGTTCCGATTGCGACCCTCTGAGTTTTACACCTGAAGGGAAAGAGCGGATTACTTCATGATGTGTGCGGTGCGGCGATACAGCTTTGAACAGTGTTTATAAGTACGACTGTCGTACATTTTTTCCATCATTATATTATTAAAGTAAGCATGACAAGTCATAAGTCCTGTAAGCGCCTCGGCCACCACATTCTGTTCCCAGAAAACAATTTACATCTTCGTCTCTATTGAGATACAATTAATCCTTATATAAAAAAAATTTATTCGCAATGAGTAAAATACAGTATTTGTCTACAAGAATTTGTATACATTCAAAATGTTGTATTAAAGTAAGCATTAGGTAGTATGTATGCTCTCTCATTGGATTTTCATTTTCATTTTCATTTATTTATTTTAAACATATCTAAAGCATTACAGAATTTTTTTCCAATACACTAAAGATACAAGTTAGAGATACACAATAATTAGTAATACATAATAGATTAATAAAAAGAGCGAGAAACATTAGATGCATGACAAATTAATAAAATAAATATACCATACAATTATAATAAAGATAGTACTTCCCTCATATGAGCCAAACTATCACAAAATATGTGGATGAATTGCTATATCAAACGAGCACCATCCTGTGCCCTCTACAATGGATCCATAGTTGTTAACTGTGGAAACAATGATACACGCCTTATATTCATATTGATGGACAAGGCGATAAGCATGCGTGCATATATTGTATTCAAATATGTGTGCACCTGGGTGTTGGTTAAAGTTTATCATTTGAATCAAACTATTTAATTTATTGACAGTTGGTCACTTGCGGCGCGAGCCTCTCTTCGATGGTTCGCCTATTCTGGTCTCTCAGTGGAGCGAAGTCGATACATTTTTAATAGTTTTATTTCATTCTAAGATAAAATCAGAAACTCATATAGTCCTACATCCTTCAGATCTATTGAATGTATTTTATTATAGAGAGTAAACTGTTCATATTGAAGTTTAGAGAAAATATGTTTTTATTAGTAGTTGTACACAATCCAGACAGCGTAAGAAGATTCTAATATGCAAGCCTTGTAAGTTTCACTCTCGCTGTGCGCTGCTGGGGAGTTGGGAAATTATTTTATCAGACTAAAAAGATATCAAAAGCACACTGTATATATACCGTATCGCTGTGTGTGTGTGTGTGTGTGAGTGTGTTTTCGAACTTGGTGTCATATAATCGGTAGTCAACAATTCCCGTTTGTTAAATGTTGAAGTGACAATCAGGTGACGGGAA
Organism: Lepidostoma basale; assembly: GCA_022606425.2. Classification (NCBI taxonomy): domain Eukaryota; kingdom Metazoa; phylum Arthropoda; class Insecta; order Trichoptera; family Lepidostomatidae; genus Lepidostoma; species Lepidostoma basale. Next base: position 77,118 of record JAHDVF020000887.1, on the reverse strand, counting down.
ACTTGTTGAGAAAAAGACACAGTTTGTCGTCGTTACTACTTTTCCTTGGCAAGGCACCACTCAGAGAGCAGACTGCCACAGCTGTCCTGTTCATTACTTGGGTCAGGATAGATTGAACCCCTCCCCTAAGTATTCACACCCGACACAGACATTACTCCCAAAAATGCAAAAAAAAATATTTGCGTCCGTCTAGAGACTGGTATTTCATTTAAATCACAAATGAATAAAGCAGTCGGCAATAGCTAATTTCATTTGAGACAATTAAGATCTATAAAAAAATCCCATTGACAGTTTTAAAATACTGATCAATTTCTTCTTAGTCGTGTCACGACTAGATTACTGCAATGAGGTATATCCCAATTCAAATATATATTTTTTTAACTACGACGCTTTATGTATATCACCAAATTGATTATCATTATCAGAATTATCTCATTACGTAATTATAATTCTTTTCACAATATTTATCAATGATTTGTCTTCAAAATTTCTCTTATTTGATGATGACTTAAACATGACAGAGCTACATACAAAATATCATGCAATGGAGTAAATGTAATAAATTGTTCTTCAACGTCTCCGAGTGTACCTAATGTCGTTTATACGAGCAATTAAAATAATTCCCTTCCGATTTCTAATGGATATTTTGCGAATACTTTTCTAGTGCGTACATTGCGATGATACAAGAGCTTTGCAACGATAAAAGAGATTCTCAGATTTGCCCTGCTAGGGAAAACACCAGAAAGTCCCGCCCCGAATGCAATGCCCTCACCTCGTACGTATTATATAAGGCACTCGCACCAATAAAGCTGTGCATGTTGAGTGCGCAGGTAGCGCCGGGACTGTTGGCACTAAGCTTTTCCGACTTTTTCGAGAAAAGGAATATTGCTCCAAATGGGAAGCACATGGCCGGCATTTATAGTTTGTTTAGTCTGTGCGGGTACTAGTACCTATATATTGTATTAAATACATATTGTATCATATAACATATTTCTAGAAGAGTCTAGCTATAAGTTGGAAGGATTTAAGAAAATGACAAAGCCCGAGAGTTAGTATTCAGAAAGAATTTACTAGCCTTATGGGCTGAAAAACTTTGAAATTCTTGTTACAGTATACCGTTCACCTGGTTCATTTCGGACCTCAGGTCAAAGACACTTTAATACACAGTAAAGTGAATTGTTAAATGTATTTTTATTAGGTGTACAGAGCAAACAATAAACGTTCAATGGAATATAATACAAGACGTTCTAATAGTTAATTACTGAAAGGAAGCGCGCGAGCCGTGATTGTGACGCCGGCGCTCGTTGGCCTGCAAGTCCGTTAATTCAGTAGGAAGCACACGTCACCAGCTCCTGCACTGCTCATTACATCCTTCTCTTTCATTGGATTAACACCAGGACTTGCCGTCCAGGGGACTCGTATTTCTTGAAAATATTATTGTGCCTCTTTTAACTAACATGTGCTCGGCTAATTTCCGTGCTGAGTACCGCTCGCCGCGCCGCGCCGCCCGCAAAGAGCTATTCCCCAAATGATCTACCATTCCATATATTCCGAGGGGCACAGGGCACAACCCCACATTATTTTTATTTGGTAATATTATTAAATTTTTTTACAATTGATCTAATTTACGTGACATTTTTACGGACTTATCAAAATATTATCAAGTTATAAACTAAACAACTTTGTCCTGTGAATGTGTTAAATATGAGTTTTATATTATATATCGGAAACGAATAACATTTGGTAATATCTAATTCTCTCTCTTAAGGCGAAATATGTAATTGCATTAATATAATTAAAACAAAACCGCGATGAAACGTAAAAAAAACATAATTAGAACTCACTGTTCAATCATGTTATTTTAATTTAATAAAATCGATCTTCAGTTGTATTTATTTAATTTGTGTATTATGTATACATATATACTCAAATTTAGCAATAGAGAAAACATTACCATATAGTATAAACAGTCAATGACAAGTATGATATTCTGTGAGAGTGTGATGCGTCGACCGTCTGATTGCTTCTGAAAATCTTAAGATCAGGTACTCGATTTCTGTTTCGGTGTTTGTTTCCGGGTCTGGATATTGTCAGTATCAGTATCGGAGGAGGAGCCCTCACCAATTATATTTATTTATTCTCAGATGTTGTTTACATTGCGCACGTGTACTTACCGAGGAAGAGGGTGACATCGGACATGAACGATTTTAAATACAGGGTGGCGCGCGGCATTTAATATGGCATTGCTCCCTTCCTAACGGTTATTGAAGGTTGAAAGTGGGTTAATGCAAAAGAAGAGGACAGGAAGTTTATGTTTCTAGTCGCAATAATGGAGTGGTCCGTTGAAAACGTGTTTTTTGAAATCGAATTATTGCGCGGGTTTATGCATTCACATATACCAGAAACGTGTCCACGATAAGAAGGGGCCTTAGATGACCGTCACTACCATAGAAAACATCGAGAGGGTTCGAGCTTGCTCACACTTGAACAATCTCCCAGGTGCTCGATTCGGAAACAGGCAGGGGCCTTTGGCATTTCGGTACATTCCCTACTTGGCCCTTTGTGATTTGTTCCTGTGATTATATCTAAAATCCCTTTATATCGATCGTCCCAGGATCCTGCAAGCCTACAAAAACAATATTCGAGCCCAAATCCCCGAAATTCCTGTGGCAATGTTTCAAAGAGTCCACGAAAACCTCAGAAAAAGGTTTACTCAGTGCTTAGAGTGTAAGCCATGTAAACTTAAATAATCCATGTTAATGAAACTGGAAAAAATAGGACAAGAAACATTCTGTGTTTTATTCCATTTTCAAATCAATGCGTCTGCCGCGCGCCACCCTGTATAATCGCCCTTAATGCTACATCGTTACTTCTAGTCTCGGCGTAGGTGTTGTTTTTTATTGATAACGTTTAATTTCACTGTTGAATAAGACCATATAATAGTAATAACATTTAATCATATATAAATGGCCGAGGTTTGCAGTAAAAGCCTTATGATTACGCAAGGCGCTCGACTCGCTGAAAGTACTGTTATCGTTTGATAAGAGAGCGCCGCTTTTGACAACTTTTTGATTAGAAATGAGAGATTTCCTGTTGAATCTGAAATGTTTCTAACTCCATCATCCCTTAACTTAATCTGCTGCTATCGGGTCGCCGCTTCTCCTTTTTAATATTTAATGTAGGTTGAACGGTTGCCCGACTGACACCCTTGTCGCTAGGGGATAATAAAAATGATTTAATAATTCATTATCGCGCGTTACAACTGGTTTTACTTTTTAATTCAAAGTCAGTAAGTTATTAATCCGCATGGATCGGATTCGGATCTCTATATAATTCTACAAAATAATAACTATCTCTTTAAATGCGGAAGAATATGTTTTAAAGCTTATAAAATAATACAAAAAGTTAGACGGTCATCATTTTAAGACATAAATCATGGTTTTTATTATTTTTTTAAAATAAATTCGAGCACTTTAAGTGTATTGGACATTATAAACAATACGGTTTCCCGTTTTAAGCAAAGTGCTAGGAGTCCAGAAGGTCAAAAGGACACCCGGGTGAAGGCGAAATAGTGCTGGTAACAGTGTTGCATCACGCCGGCCAACGATCTCCTCTGCGTCTGTGAAACTCTGATGGTCGATTTCAACTTTTAATTAGTTCTAAGGTCGGGACCATATGACGCGCATGTTTTCATTTCGGCGGCTGATGAGAAAACAAAATTAATATTTTCAAAGTGTTAAATCTTAAAAACACATTGATTTCGTTTTTAAACACTAAAAATAACCCACTAATCACGCGCGCTTCACGGGTTCGGGGTCTCTAACAAATCTTAATAATAATAACCCCGAAAGCCCCCGGGGACAGAAGGACAGAAGGTGTGAATAATCGTAGTAGAATGTTTCCCCCCCCCCCCCTGATGCAAACTTCGCCAAGCCACAAATACTCGTACAAAAGAACACAATATTTGGTATTGCAGAACGCGATCAAAGTAGCGCGATTTATGAAGCGCGGGTCTGCAGAGTTTCAATAATCAATCACTATCGATTGTTAATCTTAGATATAAATACCTCCTCGAACATATTTAAAATGAGTTTGCCTTCTCAATCTGAAACGATATGTCATAGTGTATAGATATAGATTTAAATGTGTCGGCAAAGTGAGTTTCGTCAACAGAATAATATTGGTTATCGATTTCCCCATCAACGCGACAATGCGTGTGCCACGAGGCTCCAATAGTGACATCTGTATTATCTGCGTATCAACTTTTATGGGACATTTTATTAAATCGCGCCGGAGACGATTGTCATGTCAGATAGCGCGCTCCATCTCCGCGACAATAATAGCCGAGGATGTCATTTACAGGGAATATGCATTTCCACTTTTGAAAGGAAATTATTTCTCGGAAGATCTCGCCCACCGCGCAGGAAGTTCGGAGGAGGTTTCCAGCGGCGGCGGCTTGTCACCGCTCGCGCGCGCTCCAATCAGCTGATGGGCCCCTTATCCTCCGGACAATGGCTTTCAACGTGTTTCGTTGTTTTCATTTTGTTATGATATCCAGGAAAAAGCCGATAGCTCATTCTTCAATGTGGAATTTTCCCCTATTTGGCGGAACTAATAGTTTGACATGGGTTATGTTCACATTCATTTAATATTCGCCTCTAAGATTTCTGAAGTTGTTTGAAACTGTAGTTCACCTATCTCAAAGATAAAAAAATAAAGCGTAAAGGAGTAAGCCAATTTCGTAGTTTTAAAACAAGCCGTAATCATAGAACGAGGAGCTGGCAATTGTTTAATAAATAATGATAGTTCAGAGATGGCGTGTTAGTAGGTTGTTGAGTATTTTATCTTACTTTGTAAGTTTGTTGAGTTATTTGAATGACTCTCTTTTATATTGATTCGATGGTAAAAATAATGAAATACTAATGGTATCAGATAATAAATAAACACAATAGTTAACTTAACAATATTTGAAATCGAAACGTGGGATATACCTTTGAAATAGGATGTCAATTGATTATAACTCTCTGTACCTCCACGCAGCAGATGTCCCTTGTCAAATCTTATGGCGGCTGTTGTTAGAGAACTGATCACAACACTTCCGATGTGAAGTTATCCGCAACATATCGCCGCAACATTAGACATCAAATATTTGTTGGTAGTTTAATCGCCTAACACTCTGCCAAGCTACGACTCCACTATCTAATATAATCATATTTACCGGATATATTCCTTCCTACTAAGTAGAACTTTTAGTTTTTTTATCTGTTAGATCAGAGTTTCCCAAACGTTTAGGTCCCGTACCCCTTGCCGATTTCGATATTGATTTCTTTCTTATCGCATTCCAAATATTGATTTTTTTACAAATTCATCTATAACTATAAAATTATTTTTTGAAGCTGACAGAGAGCTACTCACTTTCATATGGTTTACTGTAGAAAAGAAATCTTTAGAATAAAATATGTGTCAAGTTTTATAGTCATAGATTTTAACGGTTAAATTTACAACACTGTTGTAATATTATATCACAATGTTGTATTATACACTGTTTGAGAATGTCGAGTCAGCTGTCTCGCCAACCGATGTTGTCATCAGCTGATGAATCAGCTATCGCGACATTCTTAATAAGTGCGTAATAAAAAATTGTCACATTATAGCAAGGTTGTAAATTAAACAGTTAATAATGTTGAAGTATCAGCGTTTCGGCCAAAACAATGAACTATTTAGACATACAATTATTAATTAAAAAGAAACAAAATGCAAATCCATCATTTTTACATAAAATAAAACACAAACAAATCAATGTTCTAATAGAACGGATGACCCCGATGCTATGATATCAAAAATTTAATATTCGGCTTCAATTTAGTTGAACCATCTCGTGGACCCTCATTTACACCTCATGCACCCCCAATTTATTTTTCCAATTGGCGTAAACCCTTTGCAAGTCGATATCGATCACTTTGGGAACCACTGGGTTAGATGCTGTTTTGTACGGGGTTATCCTAAGGTAAAATGTTTTGTGACATCGTCTGCAAAAAACTTCGCATTGTCCTGTAAAAAGTTGGCCTATACTAGAATCAGTGATATCTGAGGGCAGACTGGGGACTGGGATAAAGAAGACTCTAGAGAACGCTTGTAGGATATATCTTAACTTGTTATTCTTCTTCTGAGGCACATTTCAAGGCTCGCTGCTCGGACAATTGCGTTGAATATTGGTAATGGCGACTCTAATCGTACAGATTTAGTGGAATAGAGCGGCAACTTTTCTCCTACGCTATGCAGGCCGGCAGGGCCGAGGGAGAGGAACACATTCCCCAGTAATTATTTCTAATACACAAAATCTTGGTTGTTGTTCTGTTATATGAGAAAAGTTTATTAGATTCTCGGTTGTTTATTTTTTCTCCTTTGGGATCAACGACGGCTTGAAAACAGGGAGCCGGGCACAGCGCACAGTGTGCGCAGAGCTATCGCCCAGGGTGGAGCTAGACGACAGCGACACGCCCGCTAGGAACGAAGTTTATTTGTTTCAATATCGAGCTCCGTTGTCTGGTTTGAGAGAATATCTGTCAATACACATACTACGGGACTAGTTCGGAATCTGATCGACATCTGTCACCATCTGTTTGATGGAGACATTCCGGCCTCCGCCTGTCAAGGTGCATTCAACAACCGAAGAAAAAGAAAATAACATTAAATCTTGTGGGCATAGACAGTGACTAATCAGATCAATCGAGTATTCATAACGATAATGGTAATCAATAGTGAATAATGAAACCTAACATATATTATTATACTAAGAAAAATAATATTTTCCTTATTTCTTGGGTAGTTCTCAACACGGTTCATCCGAATATAAGATTACATTTGCCAAACACGTTCAAAATCCGGATCGGTAATTTTAATTAATTGAGAACACACATTGGAATACATAAAATTGTATAATTTCCATAAGAACGATTTCGGAATATGTTTCGATATCCATAATGTCCCGTAATTACCTCTGCAGCGCGCCACTCTATTATCTCGCGGAGATCGCCCCCCGCCCCCCGAGAATAATAATGATTGAGCGCCCGTCAATATCCCGGACTATCAGATTTCTCGACACTGAAGGGTGCGGGAGGGAGGGGGAGAGAGGGGTGCTGGAGTCGTCCCGTCTCTGTGTGACTCCTTGTTTCACGTGTCCGAAACAAGTTTCCAACTTGGAACGAGTCAAATGAGCTCCGTATCCTGGCGGGGGGAGGTTGCGTCCGATGTCGGTTAAAGCCCCGTCCCGCTGGGGTGTGCCCGGCCGCCGCAAATTGAATTACCCAGACTAAAAGTTCGGAAACTTTTTCTGTTCTCCTTGTAAAGTATTTCAGTAATCCCTGTAAAACCTGAGCGTGATTATTATTTGATGCGAACGTTTTATTGCTTTTGACTTTTCGAGGAGATTGTTAATGGAGTTGTGTCAAAACATATTTCCCTCCGCCGAGCAGTCGCGGCTCCCGCCACCTGCAGCACTCGTATGGAAGGCTGTTCTCCTAATATTATACTATACATACTCGTATAACCGGATTACATCGATACCGCTCACGTATTTTGTAGAACTCAACTTATTATATTGTGTCGCTGATTTCCTTTATGGACTATTTCACTAACAATAATACTTCAAACGGGCTTCATTTAAATTGTGGATTGTTTCCTGAACAATGATGTATAACGCCATAATTAATATGGTGAAAACTTATGTTTTCTCGTTTCTTCTTCTTTATTTTGTTATATTTCGTATTGTTAGAAATGAACATTTGATAATGATTTGATCATGGCGAAACTTGTCAATCCTATAAAAGAAAATAAGCTTCCAAACATTTTAATATTATCTTCATTGAGGGTAGGATGGGACGCCAATATGTTCCGCACATAATGCATTGCCATTATGTGCGCCGAAAGCAGTTTTTATTTTCAGTTGGTTAATCGTATGTAGGTACGAGTACATCGCATCGTGTAGGCTGGGAAGAGCAATTTTTATTATCAGCTTGGAACCACGAATGGGTGCAAAAATCTTCTGAAATATTTCATTCAAGAAGTTTAGAGGGAGCCGCTGATTCTTTTATTAGTTTATCTTTCGAATCGGTCAGGCCGAAGTTGCCGTGCTCTCCTCCTCCCTCTCCTTCCCATATCCACCCGCAGGCCAGAGGGAGAAGGCTGCTTGCCGAGGATGAATATATTACATTAATAGAACCGATGCACTCGCCATCTATACTTTTCATTCTATTGTCGCGAGGCGAACGGGGGGGTGTCGAAGAAATGAATCGTCTTATTAGTAAATATTATCTTTATTTTGAAAATAACAATTAGACCAGTAACTGGATATCACTCCTACGATAATGTCTGCTTTAATATCCGTATCTTGAAAAAACCCCTACTTTTAAAGGAGCACATTCAACTGCATCTCAAAAGGCAGCCCTCTCAATAGCCGCAGCCTGGAGACTGAGTGCCAGGACAGGACAGGAGTGCCACGATAAGTACACGACCATCAGTTGTGAGGAGTGCGAGAGTGCGAGAGAAGAGAAAGATTCCATCACCTCGTATATTATTATTAATTTCCTCTACACGCGCACGCAAGAGGTTCTTTGTTCTTGATTAGAATTATAGGTAATGTGTTCCTCGATTGAAACTATTCGGCCATTTAATGATTACAGACTATATGACACAATAATAAAAAGAGGTTGAACCTCCGTATGCCAGAACACCCGATTGCATTTCCAGGAAGCGCAATTCAGCTTCGTGTTCCACCGCAATACACGTTTGAAGTGTTTTTCGGAGGAATTAATGAATATGGGTGTATTCTAATACTGCGAAGCGTCGTATCGTAGGTAAATATTTTTATTTGCCGATAGCGATACTTTGGGACGGAAACGGGGTCCGAGAATCAAACCCACGTCACGGTCATTCCTCACAGCCATATAAACAGCCACAAAACCGCTTCCAACCCGGAGCGTAATCCACTAATGAAAGATATCCGATGGGTAAATATGACATCACGCTTTGGGGCTGGGCTAGGGACGTCCGCGCATGTCATGTGCTGGCGGGGTGAGGCGCAGAGCCGTTTGTAGTTTGTGTTTCTCATAGATCCTTGGCTCGACTTTTAAAATTAAGTCGAGAATAACACAAGTCGATAAGATTTTTTTTAAATAATTTCGGTTAGTTGGCCCATCTCTAGGGAAGGGAGAAGAAACCAGTCCCCGACTGTGTGCAGAGTGCGGTCCTCGTGTGCATGTCGCTCCGGTAAGTTATAGACGTCTCTATATATTTCTAATTAATAAGGATCCCTCGCACCAACAGTACACGCCGGTCGGGGAGCCGCGGCCGTCGCGAGCCTTGAGAGAGATGAGATTATTCTTCTCCGATGTCCCACCAAGCGTGAGATATTTTAATAAATATGTATTAATCTTGACAAGGGGTGGATTTTCCTGTGTCGCTAGCAGTATTAATATTTTCCTTGCACGTCAATATAAACAACCCTTGTCACTGTGATCCATAACACACAAGTAAATCAATTCGAACTCAAAAGATAAGTGATCCGCCCTATACGGTGGTGAAAAACTGCCTTGTTTGTTCTGAGAGCTGAATCTAAGGTTAAAATGCACAATCGAGATGATTCAAATTCCCGCTCAGTATTTGGGATCCATGCATACTCGTGTCTCATGAGCATGTCTTGAACGCTTCACGACTGAATGTAGCGGAAGCGTAATTTGATCAAATATCATTCACTCGGTGTGTGGTTGGATTCGGCAATTCGATTACAGTACGTATATCAGAAAGAATGTTTGTCTCTCATTATAATAAAACATTAGTCTGTAATTACTCTCCGCCCGAATTTCCGTTACTTCGAGTCACAAATATTGCGTAATTACACTCTTCGTCTAGTCCAGGAATGGGCTCCGGCCCGGCTTCATCCCCTGACCGCGTCTCTTATCACTTCCGCTGCCGGTTTTGGCGGAAAGCGGCCATATTTTATTACCCCTGCAGCCTCACCCTTGTATTCCGGACACGCGAGGGTCGAAAGGGATGCAAATTGGCCCTATCAATGTGTGATTTATGGCATGCAAAACGATTTGAAAATTGATCGGCGGACCGGCTCTGTGTCCCGTATCATGTGGGTAAACTGAGATCTATTCGATCGTTTCAATAACTATCTCATAGAAAATTAAATAATATGTATAATATATTCCGTATAATATAATATACTAGTATCTCTCTAACAAACATGGAACTAAACGACTAACGCAAATGTTTTTTAACACATATTAGTCCGTTATCTCCGAGGTCAAATATTTGTTAGAGGATATTTTACGTCTATTCGTATTTATGAAGATGTCAGACCTTCGGAAAAACCCCGCTACCACAGTCTTCTGGCACTCTTTAGAAAGGTGATGTTTCATAAATTTGAATTCTTTCAAAGAAACTTGGAATTATTATTTGCATTTATTACCATAAAGATCATACCGCTAGAATGGAGAATACGCCGTGCTTCTCAAATATTCCATCTCAAGCCTTTAGAAAGAAATGTGCATGCGGTTGAAGTGTCTACGGAATAATGTGTGATTCCGAATGGAGAGCACACCATGAAAAGTGTACCATATGAAGGGGAGGTGCTCCAGGATCAGAGGGAAATGAAGAGTACCTGTTGATAAATCATCTGTGATATTTTATGCTAGTTGAGGACTTGTCCTACGCCACCAACATCCCTTGACAACAGAACTATCAGGGGACTTCAGACTTATCAGGGGATTCTTTGAGAACTCCGTCATCTTGGAGGCTATCCATCTTTATGTTCCGGATGGCTATCTTCGACAGCGTCAGCACAGACTGTTTTATCTCCCAGCATGCAGAACCAACCTGCCTCTGGTGATGCCGGTGGGGAGAGCAATCAACTGCTGAACATGATCGCTTCGGAGATCGATGTCTTTCATATTCGTGAAAGTACATTCAGAAGACAAATACTCTTGACTTTGGAGAGTATTTTGTATTCCTAATGTCGAACCATCTCTCATGCGTTCCTGGTATTATATATTCCTTATGTTTTATCTGTTCTCAATAGATGCCTTAAACTATAAAAAATGTTTGTAATGTCTTTTGAGAAAAAAAAAATAAACTGATTTGAATTTGAACTAATCTTCGTTGAGCAAATGAACGGATACTGAGCGTAATTGTATTTTTGTCTTTCTTCACGTGGCGGGAATACCGCGGAATGTCTTGTGTATGAATTCTTTTAAATGTCAAAATTGTATATTATCGTTATCAAATTATATTCAAATCAAATTGTATTCATAATAAGATTCCGCCCAAATACATTTATGATCTAAACAAATGAAATTGAATGCATCTCGAGAATACAATATCGAAATATTTTGCCTTTCTGCACGCACTTCTTTAGAGTTCATAGGTTCAAAAACCGTTTCTTTTACCCCATATATTTGACGGTGACAGACAACATAATACACTCGTAGGAATGGCCTTTCTCTCCCCATGCCCCCCACCTCCGCGGATAAAGGATTATGTCAACAGCGAGGACGGGCGAGACCTTTATGGAAATAATATACATGTTTTAATTTGTGGCGGTACATTCTCAGATGCCGTACCGCGAGTATTTTGTGTCCACTATAGGTAATATGACGGAGTCGCTACGAGTGTACCTACGAGGGTTAACGCCTAGAGACGCCGAGTGTTATGCTCTAGGCAAAGGTGCTTGTTGACGCAAGGAATGGAGCAATACATGCTGGGTTTTATTACTTGGTTCACAAATGACATTAATGTATTCAAATTGTAAGAATTTGCGAGAACATTCCTTTAATATCTATTGATAAATCGCGTTCAATCGGAATTTTCTTCTCTTTAGCGGACCTAAGTATTATAACTTGTGTTGCCAGTTATGGACACGCGCCCCTCCGTGCTGTTTATCTTGACTTTCGTAGATTATACCCTTTTATCATTAAAATAGCCATCCCATACATTCCTATTTGTGATTACCCCTCTCGCTCGTGCGTGAAGCTTTGCGGGCGGTGGGCGGCCATTGTGCTGGGTTCTTGTTTTCATAACCATTCTTTTTATTCCCTTTGAAACTTTAAGTACCTGCTGAATTATTACGCGGCATTATTATTCGGGGCAAGTTTTATACTAAGAATTCAAATTGTTCGTCTTCTGGTCACACACTAAAAATACCACCGCCAACGAATTGAATCATTCTAATTAGTTCCGAAGTGTGTCTCTCGCCTCGTCTTCTCGCCCGACCTGTGGTGGGTGGTTAATACTATTTGCTATTACCGCGTGATCTACAATAGGTGTGAATGAAGCCATGCGGTAGAGCTAGAGAATGGATTATGTAAACATCATATTAGCATTATCTTATTCTGCATTACAGAAGTGTATGCAATTAAATTGCTTCAAGTCATCAGTCTTAGAAATATTTTTAAAGTTCGGTCAATTTTTTTCCACGGGTGTCTTTAACAGGGACTTATCACGTGTCAGGTATTTATGTAACCGATGTACACGTGTTATTCAACGTGCTGTGTCCACGTGGGGGATTTATTGTTCAATAGGTTTTGAATTAAAATCAAACTCAGTACTGGTATCGAACAGCGGCGCTCTGTAGCACAAACGTCTGGAACAAAAATCACGAAAGGAAAAAGCAAAACAGTTCGTACTAGGCGATGGTGTGTATACATTTTAGAAAAAATCTTAATCCGCGCTCTTTGAACACAATTTTATTTTAAATCGCGTTGGGTCATATTTTGAAAAGGTCAGATTAGAATATATTTCGGTCGAGCTGGGTATATTGAGGCGGTCATTATCAGGTACGGTTGTTAAAGAAATAACTATAACTAGTTCAGATGGAATAATGTCCACTCGTGTGAATATTTCCCCCGCTCGTAGCGAGCTTCTCGTACTCGTACCTACACTTACTTATGTTACTTTGGAGTGGCTTGACTGGACACAGTCATGGACGCTGGTCTTATAAATATAATACTTCGATGGACAACCCCATGGTACTCCTATTTATTAAGCATAATAATAAATTTATTTAATGCATGCAGATGTATCCAATATAAATCGGATGATGTAAATTAATCGCGCTCACAATTTTCAATAAAATTACCAGTATATGGCAACACAAACAACATCACCTCGAACAAGTCATTCGGGATTGCCATTCCACGTTTACGAGGTAAAAGGCTAAAACTTTTTCTTTCTCCCTCGATTCGCTCTTCTCACGCTCGAGCGGGCTATGTAAGTGGGTCTCCTTCCCGCTCTGAGGCGGAGCTCGGAGCTCGGACAATTACAGGAAGACACTCCGCTTTTCGCGGTTAATTTGAGCGGTGTCGCCATCTTGCGGCGGGGTGGGGTGCCATCATTTGCTTCATTATCAGATTTACGGCACGCCAAAGATAAGTGTACGTATATGTACAGAGACCATTCATATTACACAGGTGATCTCTATGATCTGTTGTATTATTTGATAGTTATTATTTATTATAATTAGGGCTAGAACACTGTCTCTAGCAGTGACTGCCTCCGCTAATCAGAAGGCAACGAGGAGGAGCGAGCGCACAATTAATCTTTTCGAAATAAAACTCCCATTTGTGCTTCTCACGCGGAATCCGCCTTCGGAATCTAGACCTTCGTATTCATGGCATAACGGCTCTTGAGTTTCACACTTTATATACTCGTATATATGTATATCTCCTCAATACCATAACACGAGAGTTAAGGGGAGAAAACCCTTCACATTATAATTAAATGGCCTTGACCATCTCTGTAAGAACTTATCTGTAAACGATTTGGTATTAATTACATCAAAGGACTCAGTACTCTGATGTCATCATGACGTCACCAGACCCCGCATTATCGAGTCAATTTGGAAATTCAGATTGTTCTACCGCCCTCCATTAGTCCAAAAACAAACCACTCGAAACACAATCCGCGCCATTTCCCGCAGCGTCTCTGAGGCGGATATTTAATACGCTCTAACTCTAAAGCCATTACCAGAAAACATTTCCCCCGGGCGGCCATTCATCCATTTTTATCCATTTAAACAAAGCTCTGGTGGCCCTTTATGATGCGCTCTATGAAGATTCTCCGTTGGATTTTCGATCCAATGTCAGTTGACCTTCCCGAGAAGACCTTTGGGCTCTGCCAACTAGGTGTCTAGCAATGTCGAACACATCAGGTCTCGGCAGGTTACCCTTCTTCATCAGCACTTCTACCCCGGGGTTCATTGTCCTGAAGGATTTTTATTAATTGTGTTCAGCTCACCCTTTAATGGCATATCATATTATATTCCTTATTTTTTGGTATTCCAGCTTCGTCACATCACAGTTATGTTATCTGTTTACTCCAAGGATTGAGGATGTCTTGAGGAGGAGCAAGTGCAGTATTACTTGTTCCAATTAACATATGAAGAGTTAAGGTTGTAAAATAGATTTCATTTGAAATGCGAGATTCCACCAAACTTGCATAATATAAAAGTGGCAGATGGTTCCGGGAGTCTCTGTCGGGAAGAAGTGCCTTGAGAACGACGGCCGTAAAGTTTGTCCGGCGAGGGCAACCACCCCTGGCGGGTCAGGACGCAGGAGCGCGGCACATCTGGCAAGAGCATCTGGGAAGTGCAGCGACACGTGCACTCCCCGGGCACACGTCTCCGTTTATCTTTACCTAAATAACCGAACAGCCGAGAACATGTCTATCTGCCTTGTTCTTATCTGGCGGAACACTACTACACGGCGTCTTATCTTCAACTAACGCGGATGTGAATCCTAAAAAAACCCTTCAAGAGTATAAAGAAAATAAACACAGAAGTAACGCATACACCATAAATAAATTGTGAAAATTTGCGTATGGAGTATTTTAATGTTTGGCTGTGAGACATGGTGGCCAATAGAAAGAGAGAGAAAGAGCCTAGACGCTTTCGAGATGTGGTCGTATAGAAGAATCCTAGGATTTTCCTGGAGGGAAAAATTGCGAGGTTCTCAATAGAGTCGAAGAAGGGAGGCACCTTGTGAATATCGTCTCAGAGAGGCGGACCAAATGGATATACAACCTCCTCCACACTGTATTGGAGAGAATGACTGGAGGGACGAATATCTGGAACAAATTTGCTAACGGAGTTGAAAAGAGCTGCGGAAGATCGGAGAACGAGATGCAGATCGGAGAAGAACGTACATATCACAATATTTCACTATAAAACCTAATGATTTATTTTGTATTAGAAATGTTTAAGACATCCTTCTTCACTGTTCACATTTTAACTACGAAGAAGGACGCACGCCATGCGAAACATCCATGTTTAAATTAATTATGGGTAGTATTAATGCAAAGGTATATATATCGTCACTTCTTTTGGGAAGCTGGAATGGATGAGTCTAGTTAGTTCTTCCCCTCGTAAAGTTAATCGCCCGCATCCCGCCATGCCAGTGTTGCTGTCCTTCTGTGGCTCGCGACCCTAGAACACACGAGCAAGTAGACAAACACGGTGAGAGAGGACTTTACCCGCGGTGTGGATTACGTTCATATTTTTCAATCAATTACCATCATAAAAAGTAGAAACGCGAACCCGCATAACACTTACTATGTACGTACTTTGCTCCGAATGATCAATTCTAATAAAATATATGATTGAACAATCGCGGTGCCCGCACCCCTCAGCTGTGAAGCGTCCGGGATGTAGGTGCGAGTATTGTGGATTATGTATACAAACATAATACCCTTCGTCGCGAGGAGCTCGTTTCCTTGCAAGTCAAATCGTTGTTAATATCACGCTATCTGCTGTTACTGAAAATTGCACACAGAATGATCACGGAAGAGACAACAGTCAGTACCTATAAACTAAACAAAAACTCACATAAACAGACACTGGATGCACGAACAAAGAAATCAAGGATATGACATACCTATGGAACTAAAGTGCTCACCTAGAAATAAGTTTGTCGACAGTGCAGCAATATTTGTTTGCGCCGGATGCTGACTACATTTCGATCGTGGGTGAAGTTCCTTCCCGGGGTTATTTAAAATAAAATACACAAATTATTCAGACGCGATGATTACTACACGACAGTACACTCGTTTAATTCTATCGATAGTTTACCTAAAGAACTTTTAAGATTCAGAAGGCGCGGGAATATTGGGGATATGCAAGTCGACACTTGGGATTCACACCAATGCAATCAATATTATTTTATCGTTTTTAAATATATTAGTGATGCTATGGAAATCATTCGATAACCAAAGCGGTAGTTCCACGATGCCGACAAACAATCCAGCTTCAAAATAGATCTCACCATTTGCGTATATTCAGGGATCGGGATCACGGAGCTGGGCGCGGGGAACGCTCGCTCCGCTTGTTTACCGATTCCATTAATTTGTTATGAAGTTCAGAGCGCCATGCGGGAGATGGCTAACCTCGGGCTAGACGCCAACATATGGGAGAATATCTTTATCCACTTTTGTTTCGAGTTAAATAAGATTACCAACTTCACCTCATACACCCCGACATTCCATTCGTGATCCCAACAGGACGAGAGTGGAACGCACCATGCGCTAGTCTATCCTTTAGGAGTGGAGATCGGTGGATCGCATAGCGAGATCTCGCTATACTCTTCGTATTATTGTATTATACATGTACACCATGCCGCTCGTAGATTCAGAATATCACCCGTAGCTTTTAGTATTGGGGCGTGATGCTCTTGCATTCCAGTTAGACCTCAGATTTTTCCGACTCATCGCGAA
This sequence comes from Lepidostoma basale, assembly GCA_022606425.2. Lineage (NCBI taxonomy): Eukaryota > Metazoa > Arthropoda > Insecta > Trichoptera > Lepidostomatidae > Lepidostoma > Lepidostoma basale. The sequence continues at coordinate 60,354 of JAHDVF020000887.1, read as the reverse complement.
GTGTTCAAAGGAGATTCCTAATGGAAGGATGAATCTTGTTTGATTTATGTACCTATACTCTGTATGTCGGATAATATTCGGGATCCGCTCATTACAATGTGTGCACACATCGCCGTTTGTTTTAATAACGTAAAATAATATTCTCTCCATTCGTAATGAGGGGCCCTCCGTCGGGTCCCGTTACTCCTTCCGCAATTAGTCAGCGAGGTCTGGTTACACGGCGCCTTACTACTGACTACTGACTGACTCGGTCGATTGTTGTTGCAGCCTGCAGAGGAAGCCGCAGAACCTGGACGCGGGCGGCGTGCGCGAGGAGCTGGCGCGGGCGCTGGCCGTCTGGTCGGACCACTCCCGCCTCACCTTCCGAGAGATCAACTCCGACAAGGCAGATATCGTCGTCTCGTTCGCCAAGTAAGTGCTTGATGCTTCATTACAGACATTAGAAAATACTCGTACGAGTACAGTGGAAGTAACTATATACCTACAGTATCATTTGTATTACTTTGGAATAACTAAAACTAACTCACTAACCATCACGCCGTCTCCCGGCCAATGGACCGCCACCTGCCACTTCTATCCTGACATATTTCTCTCGATTCCTGTACATTCATACATCTTGTCATGCACGCACGTCCATTTCTCAGACTCCTCACGTGACCGACATTTAATATTTGATTGCGCCGCGTTTTCCTCGGCCTTCCTCTATTTCAAGCTCGGTTCACGTCGCTTAACCTTCTTCACCATTCTGTCTACACTCATTCTTCCCATGTGTCCAAACCATCTTAACTGTAGCGATACTGTCGGCTCCAGCCAAGCTATTTGAATCTATTTTGCACAAATTAATATTTCCCAAAGTCGACCCCTATATTATAACAGAACAACATGGATTCAGGAAGGGGCGCTCGACTGAAACTAATCTCATGGTATTCACAGATTACATTGCAAGGGCCTTGGATGATGGTCACCGAGTTGACTGTTCATATAATGATTTCTCAAAGGCCTTTGATTCTGTGAACCACGACATTCTGATAGCAAAGCTATCTCAAATTGGATTCTCTTCTCAGTTGATTATGTTTTTCATTAGTTACCTCGAGGGGAGAAAACAATACGTCTCATACGGAATTTTTCAATCGGAACCTTTTCTTGTATTATAAATTCAGGGGTGCCACAAGGTTCAAACTTAGAGCCACTCCTCTTCACCATCTTCATAAATGATATTGCGAAGGTGATAAACTTCTCGCGATTTATTTTATTTGCCGATGATCTGAAATTATTCCTGGAAATTAAAAATCCTGAAGACTGTCTTCGCCTCCAGTCGGACATCAATAATATTGTCAACTGGAGTCACAGTAATCAAATGCAATTCAATGTCTCTAAATGCGTTATGCTATCTTTTACTAGAGACACCGGTGGGAAGAGCAATTAGTCTGCTGAACGCGGTTTCCTCGGAGATCGACGTCTTTCATGTTAGTGAAAGTACGTTCAGAAGGCAAATACTCTTAATTCTGGAGAGTATCCTGTCTTCCTAATGTTGAACCATCTCTCATGCGTTTCTGGTAGTATACTATACACAATATATTATTTTACCTGTTCTCAATAGATGCCTTAAAAATAATTTTTGTAATGTCTGTTGATGAAATAAACTGATTTGATTTGATTTGATTTGATTAACGACCCTTTCATTATTTTGTTCATGACACTTTCATTCGCACCGCATTCACTTCTTATATTTGCATTTGACACTCTATCATATACAGATTTATCACACATTTCTACTGCATTTATTCTACTTTCATCCGTGCTTCACTTCCATGCATAATGGTCGGTACAAGAACACCATTATGCACTGCCATCTTAGTTTTTTTGAGATAATCAAATAATTTTACTTAAATCTCTTGATGGAAGTTCATTTTAAATAATAATTAAATAAAACGATGTTTTTTAACTACTTCCACTTTTGTCTTTATTTTGACAGCGACCGGTTTCGCAAGGCTGGCTGGCATTGCTCACCAGTCTGTCGATGCCAGCGAGCCTGGCGAAACCGGTCACTGTCGTAATAAAGACAAAGTGAAAGTAGTTAAAAAACATCGTTTTATTTAGGAGTGGAAACCCTCCCGAAAGTGGTTGTGCGAAAGCAATATTGAGTAGTGAGGGAAGAATGATTACTGATTTTATAAGTATACAAGGAAGACGGATGGAGTACTTTAAAGATATGTATGGCAGTGAAATGACTGAAGGTTCAATAAGAATGAGCTTTACAAATGAGAGTTGCACGAACAGCGGAAGTGATATGACAGAAATAAATTTGAACGAGATAGTAAGTGCTGTAAACTGTATGAAAGGTGGAAAAGCTGTCGGATAGCCTTGGATAGTGTGTAGCCTTGGAGTTTATTAAAAACGGTTGGCCGGTGGTTTCAACATGGTTATATAGACTCCTTAACCAGTGTTTAGAGGAGGGATATACACCGCTCGACTGGAGGAGGGCTGTTATCATGCCTCTGTATAAGGGAAAGTGGTCTCGTATCATACAAGTCGTATGGACTGTGGATATCACCGGGCAATAAGTCTATTAAGCGCCGTTGGTAAACTCTACGGTCGAATTTTAATAGAAAGAGTAAAAAAGACGACGACTGAAAGAGTGTGGGATGTTCAAGGCGCTTTTATGACCGGAAGAGGATGTGTGGATCAGATTTTTGCACTTCGAACGCTTGCGGAGAAGTTTATGGCCAAAAACCGTAAGCTTTTTTGTGCGTTTGTTGATTTGCAAAAAGCCTATGATCGAGTGAACAGAGACAAACTGTGGTCAATCTTGTCCGAATACGGAGTCGGCACAAAACTGATACGGGCGGTTGCTTCTCTCTACGAAGGGAACACGGCCAGTGTTAGGGTAAATGGGGACATCACGCCCTGGTTTGATATCACGAAGGGTGTTAAGCAGGGCTGCGTGATGTCTCCATGGTTGTTCAATGTGTATATGGACAAGTGTATGGAAGAACTTAAAGGTATAAATGCTGGTGCTAAGATGAGTGATCTGTCTGTAAATTGTCTGCTTTACGCGGACGATACCGTTCTCGTTGCGAATAATGCGGACGAATTAGAAGTCTTGGTGTCGAGAATGTATGAGGCATGCAAGTCGAATGATTTAATGATGAATGTCGGAAAGTCAAAGGTGTTAGTTTTTGAAAGGGAAGAGCAAATGACAGTTTGTAATATAAGTGTGAATGAAGAGAACTTGGAACAAATGAGGGAATTTGTATATTTAGGTAGCATGTTCACAGCGGATGGCCGAACGGACAGTGATGTTTGGTACTCATTGGCCCGGTTGTCCGCCACTTATTCTATTGTTTTATTGTTATTATAAATGTAATAATGCTACCTACGACCCAGACTAGTCAACTAGACCTCCAACGTCCAAATCTTCAAAACTTCGGATACTGCTAAACCACTGAATAATTAAAATTCCTTATTTTCCTAATGGACATTACAAATTATTCAGACATTTAAATCGCCAATGTAGAAGGATGCATCGATTCAGGAAGGCACTACAGAGGCTGTGCTCTTCAATACTAACTTGGAATATTGGTCTCTTGAACATTGCTTCGTTGTATGAAAAATGATAATAATTATTTCGAATGAAAGTGTCTGTTTTATACAAGATAACTAACCATCACGCCGTCTCCCCGGAGGGGTAGGCAGAAAGAATGGAACGCCACACTGTTCTGTCCTGACATACTTCTCTCGATTCCTCTACATTCATACATCTTGTCATGCACGCACGTCGATTTCTCCGACTCCTCACGTGTCCGACATTCAATATTTGATTGATTTGATCGTGCCACGTTTTCCTCGGCCTTCCTCTATTTCTAGCTCCGTTCACGCTGTTTACATATACCTTCTTTACCATTCTGTCTTCACTCATTCTTTCCATGTGTCCAAACCATCTTAATGACCCTTTCCTTATTTTGTTCATAACACTTTCATTCGCACGACATTCACTTCTTATACTTGCATTTGTCACTCTATCATATACAGAGTTGCCACACATTCGTCTTAGGGATCTCATTTCTACTGCATTTATTCTACTTTCATCCTTCTTTTGCCAGTTCCATGCTTCACTTCCATACATAAGGGTCGGCACAAGAACACCATTGTGCACTGCCATCTTGGCTTTTTTGGATAGGATTAATTCTTTTTTTGGGTATGACACCTTTCGCTTTGCTAAAGCAATATCAAATGTGTCAATCAATGAAGCATGTCATTCCCTTAAAATATAATAAAATAAAACTTCTAGAAAACAGATGTTTTTACTAGTATTCTTTTTTCAATATAAAGTTCGACACCATTGTTCAAGAAATATTTATCATATCCATCTCCATAACGATCGTGTTCAGTGGTTTTCTATCGGAACCTTTTCTTGTAAATTTAGGAGTGCCACAAGTTTCGAACGTAGGCCCACTCCTCTTCACCATCTTTATAAATGATATTGCGAAGGTGATAAACTATCACGACTTCTTTTATTTGCCGATAATCTGAAATTATTCCTAGATATTAACAATCTTGACGACTGTCTTCGCCTCCAGTCGGACATTAATAATATTGTTAAGTGGATTCACAGTAATCACATGCAATTTAATGTTTACGAGAGCATTGAAAATTGTATAAACGGCAACTAGCACACTACCATCAATGAGAGTAGGTCGACTTTTCGTGCTCGTGTCGAGATTATTGGTGGCATTGCACTGAGGATGTTGGGCTTTATTATTCGGACCGGAAGGGTTTTCAGGGAACCCAATGTGTTCAGAGATGTATACACATGTTTTGTGATATGGAGTCCTCACGAGGCGAGATATTATTATATTTACATTTTGCTGGACAGTATATCTACATGGCGGATTATGGTAGCTATCTGTGGCTCTATCCCACGGCATACCTTTTGGTAATGTTGGGGACCAATGGAGATCGGCGTCTTTCATATTAGTGAAAATACCGTTCCGAAGGCAAATGCTCTTGGCTTTAGAGAGTATCTACTCTTCCTAAAGTCTCACGGGTTTCAGGTATTTTACCTGTTTTCAAGTAGATGCCTTAAACTGTAAATATTTTTATAATGTTTTTGAGGTAAATAAACTTATTTGATTTGATAGCTCTCCATACTAACATCACCAGAGGCAGGTTGGTTATTCACGTTAGGAGGTAAAACTAATTGATGCTGACGCTGTCGAAGATACCCGTCCAGTTTATGAAGAATAATACTCACTGCGATGGCGGAGTTTTTAAAGAATCTCCATACAAATAAAATGAAAATAGATATGTGTAAACCCATTTCTTCTTATCTGCAATTTATTGTTACCCAGCAAGCCAAGAAAAATGGGGTGGGATAGAGCCACGGATAGCTACCAAACTCCCATCAGAGATATTTCAAAAAATTTAATGAACTTTCGTCAATATAAAATAAGTACTTAACTTTTTGGGAAATTTATATCATGGAACTGGCTCCGGGACCAATGGGTTAAATAGTGTTCGCACAAAATAGAGATTTTTGAAAACTCTACCAGTTAACTAACTAACTAACCAACTAACCATCATGCCGTCTCTCCGAAGAAGTAGGCAGAAATAATGGACTGCCACACTCTCCTTCCCGACACACATCTCTCGCTACCTATAGGTATAGATGGTAATAAGAATACCGAGCTCCCTACACTAGGACTCTAGGAAGAAGATGACACACGTCTGCCGCGCGCCACTCTATATGTTCGTGCCAGCAATATTTTTAAGAGTAAACCGATATGTCATCTTATCGATAAGAACCTGGAATTAGGCCTAAAATTAAGAATAACAACAAACAATCCCCACTTACTCAAATTTTCCAAAGAGATGCAAGAATATTATTCGCATTAAGTGTTGGTAGGTCATTGTCATGATTTAAATTTGTGGATTTCTTAATTACATATTATTTTTATCAATGAATAAAATTCTTAATTTCTTCTATGTTCGCCATACTTTGTGTTGTAGATGTTTTATTTGTCTTTTTCTTTTTTATATACTTTGTTTACAACACTAGAAGTTATTGTTATAAACAAACTATATAAAAAAGATAAAGACAAAAAAAATCTTAATAATTATGGAATCAAGTTTTCAATTCAGTGTACCCGTAATTTAATGAAGTGCTTAAATGATGATTAATGTTTGCTTAATCAATAAATAGATTAAAATCTTTGTAATGTACGTATTTGGCTTTTTGGCTAATAAGTTTGCCGACCCCTGTCCTAGAAGAAATTTGAACAGTTGAGCATTAGCGAAAAATGACATTATTTTTCATTTTTATATGTAAGAATCAAAGCCTTTCCTCTCGTATTCCAATTTGGCTTGTAGCGGTGTTTGTACGCAGAAGTGCAGCCCGCCCTGACGGATGGCGGGGACTGGTGTAGTCCGCAAATTGCTTCCATTTTTGACTTATAAATACGACCACGTCACTAAAAGAAACAAGTATCATACAGAATCTTCAGCTGGGCAAACCGCCGAGTGGGTCTCTCTGCACTCTCTGCACGATCTCGTTATCGGTTTAGAATTGAACTTACGAGCAATTTACAAGCGACCGCTTGGTTCAAACTATTTCTGATTGGGCCAGCTGTGACTGCTGATCTCCCACCCATAAATCGGCAGTAAATACATCCACCGCCGTTTAGATACTCCGCGCATAATCACGACTTCTAGTGTAGCGTGTAGCCACTCGATTTGCCGTATTGACATCATTCAGAATATTTGTACTCCTGAAGTGTTTAATTCGTTTCACGACCTGTTTGCTTGTTGCAAAATGTATTTATTTGCCTTAATCGCGGAACAAGCCCACTGAATCTACCCTCGTCCCCCGTCCCCCCCACGCCTATCGCTGATCCCTTTGCCTCGGATTATTTCACTTTACATTACTTTTGTGTCCCTTGGAAAAAAGTTGTATCGTTTGTAGAATCTTATAATTAGTTTATCTCCCTCCAACTCTCGGGCGAGAAGGGCGCGAATCTCCGATCTCGGTTTGTTGACTTCTGAGTATTTTGTACTTTGCAGACGATACCACGACGATAGCTATCCTTTCGATGGGCGCGGGCAGATCCTGGCGCACGCCTTCTTCCCCGGCAACGGCCGCGGAGGGGACGCGCATTTCGACGACGAGGAGATCTGGCTGCTGAGAAACGCTGCGGAGGACGATGAAGGTATGCCAACGTGATAGCTGTTGCGTTGTTACGCAGTCACGCATATGGATAGCGAGATTTTGTGTGCAAGCCTTTTATATCTACAAGTATTTTTATATCTACACAAGAAAACCTGCGCCTGTGGATATGCAATACTTGTAACATTTTCTCTATAAACCTCGCAAGGGCAATGGTATTTTAACCTTTTCATTAAAAACTCTGTATATTACTTACTTTCATCTTTTAAGACTACAATAAATCTTTCCAAGTTCATCAATGGCCACTGGCCAATGGGACAATTTCTCTTCAGCCTCATCGTTATTAGCCTGTCCGGTGGTATGAATACCGAACGTTACTGGCATCTGTGAACCATTTGTCACAAGTGTTCCAGTAACTACAATACCGACGGATTAAGTCACATTTTAAATATTCTGTGACTTCATCACTCTCATTTTAATTGCCAGCCTTTTGATGTCAGGCTGCAATTCATGTGTAATTTAATAATAAAAATAAATATCAATCATTTTATCCGAAAAGGAATAGAAGATTTGGTATTTCTAATTTATCTTGACATAATCCCGGTTGTGTTAAATGAATTAATGATCCGTTCTGACAGACTGATGGTCGACTATTCATGAAAAAGCATTAAATTTTTTATTGTAGTTCCTAAGTAAAAATATATTGTAATTTCGTATTCTATGATTTAGAATTAATTTCTTTTATCGTTGAGTTAAAAAAAAATCACTACCGGGCAGAGAATTGAATTAATCATCAGTTCGGATGATTTAACCTTCAGTTACTGATTAAACGATTTGACTACCAAAATAAATATAAGTTTTTTATTGCGATACTTTAAAAATAGACCAGCTTTCTGAACCACGTGACATTTCAATTCCGCGTACGAAAATAAACCCGCGAGAAATCCGCCACAGTCGTTCGACGGGCGGCGCACTCCGATGTCTCACTGCGAATAGGAGTGGAGTACCCAGTCAACCGAGTCAGGCGAGGGCTTATTGTTTTACGGGGGCCCGACAAGCCTACACTGCTGCCAAGCACGTCTCACTCGCTGCAGAGACAGTGTCGCGCTGCCACTCATGCCAGACAACACTAGACCGCCATAGGCAACGTAGATGTCATTGGAATGGAGTCATTCTATTTTCGAACATGTGAAGGATATGAATTTATGTTTAATAAACATTAGTAGTAAACAACAAAATAATGCTAAAAATGTGTAACTATAGGTACATTGTTCTTGTTAATATAACCTCCAGAGACAGTTGTTGCCAAAGGCTCATGTCACGTGTTACTATGTGGTTATTGATAACATGTAAGTACGAGTAGCATACATGTCTAGGTAGATAGTTAGCACCTGGTCGCTGATCCGAGTGTGTCGTGTTACCCTCAGGCACGTCGCTGTTCGCGGTGGCGGCGCACGAATTCGGCCACTCCCTGGGCCTCAGCCACAGCTCCGTGCAGGGCGCGCTCATGTACCCCTGGTACCAAGGCCTCAAGCCCAACTTCCAGCTGCCGGAGGATGACCGTCTGGGCATTCAGAACATGTACGGTAAGGATGGAAAAACAATTCCCACACAGTCATTTCTTTATCGTGGGTGTTGACGAACTTTACAAATAAATCATTTCTGTTTTAGGCGCCAAAGAAGAAAAGATGTGGGGAAAGATCCCCGCGTACTTACCCACGGAGCCTCCTCGAGTGTTCACCACCGAGAGACCAGACCCTCGCCCCGAGAGACCGCGCTATCCCGCCCAGTACCCCGCCATCTATCCAGACTCCGGCTATCCTAGGCACAGGCCCGCAGCTGCACCGCGCCGCCCGGAGCCGACACCCGAAAGCCCGCCAGAATATCCCAGAAGACCCTCCTACCCCGGACATAGACCGGAACACCCAGAAAGGCGACCGCAATATCCGGAACGAAGACCGCACTATCCCGAAAGAAGACCAGAGCACACGCCCACGAGGTACAACCCGGACAGAAGACCGAGTATGGTCACACCGAGACCACACGTGCCTGAGAGGCGACCAGAAGAACACCCGACCAGAAGAACTAATAAATACAATCCCGAGAGCAAGCCCCACGTCCCACACCACCACACAACACCGAGAACACACTTCCCCCATACAACAGAAAGTCCGTATTATCCGAATAAACCGGACTATCCTCGGAAGTCGCCACTACCTAAGAAACCGTATTATCCTCCCGAGAAACCTTGGCGACAACCTGACAGACGACCGTCCACTGAAGTCACTCCAACCGGCCAAACCAAAGCTCCGAAACCGGACTCGTGTAACACAAATTACGACGCCGTTGCTCTCATACGAAGGGAAGTCTTTATCTTCAAATCTCAGGTAATAGTCCACGCTTATGTTGATCCGTCTTTCTGGCCACATTAACAGTTGTAAGGCTAGGCTGGTGGGTTTGCAACTTGGCCTTTCGAAAGACTTTACTTTTTGCGTTCATTGTTCGAGTATAGCACCCATTTCTCTTCACCAGTTATCAAAATCATAAATACATTGTACAAAATATGTATTTTTGATTCCATATCAAAGTTGATTATCGCTTAACTCGCACAATATGTATTTTTTCCTGAATTTACAATAAGTTATCCACTTTAATAGGAAGACCATATGGCTTGTGACCCTTTACTCTCCCCATAGATATACCCTAAATGTTCCGGCTGAGGTTTTCTATGGTTTCCTCGGCTGTAGGGCGAATGTCGGAATATATTATATAGATAGCCCGTGGACTCTGCATAAAAATATAGACATTCAAGTTTAAAACAACACGAAATTTCCTTTAGATAATCACCAGCAAGGATATATTTAGTATTGGACCATAACAAATAAGTTGACTTGATGTTCTAGTATTTATGGCGAATCGGGGATGCAGGAGTGCTGGAAGGTTTCCCGACATTCATCAACAGAATGTGGAGCGGCTTACCAGATAATCTCACCCACGTTGATGCTGTGTACGAAAGACCGGATAAGAAAATTGTGTTCTTTATTGGTAAGGAACCAAAACTTTGTTTGTACCACATGAAGATTATGTTTGTCTCGGTATTTTTCAAAGGCTATTCCAGTATACATAATACTTCTAATGATGATCCTTTGAAACATGTTAGAGGAGGCAAATGAACACACATGTGTATTTTGACAAACAGCATTTTAATTCAACTATGTTCATTTCTTTGTAAACACCATTTCATTTCAATATTATAACACTTAATAAAGTGTCGTTTACAAAGAAATAAGCACGATGAATATAGAAGAAAAAGCATTTTAATTCATCACACTTCAGTATTTTAGAATTATAAATACCTTAAGTTTATCAAAAATCTGGGTATTTACATTACACAAATATCTTTGTGTATACCAAAGACTTATCTTATAATATAATATAGGAACTAATTGATTGTATTTAAATAGACACATGTTACATTTTTATATTAAATTACATTCTGATATTAATTTAATATTAGTCATAATAGAAAAATAAATGAAAAAAAGTAAAACATATTTTTTAAATGTACATATTTAGTTAAAATCCATCAATGTTTGTGTCTTCGGCCGCTCACTGCCATCTTCTGGTGGATAGTTCCATGTAATCCTGTTCCTGCCTTCTTTACCAGGAGATGGCAGCGAGCTGTCGAAACTGGTCCAAGACACAAACATTACATTTTAAAAAGATTTTTTTAATTTTTTTTTATTTTCATTATTTACTACGAACTTCTACCATGAAATTTCAAATAACAACATTACTTTTTTAATATTAGTCATTTTACTACCCTAACGAAGCTCAGTCACAGGTAAAACCAGTTTGCTTTTATTGAATATATTATGTATTATTTTTTTTGTATATATTTGTATTGTATATTGGTACTTATGGTCTTGAAACTATAACATTGTCCAAACAAAGTGCCGAGAAACTACGAGTGACCCAAAGAGCCATGTTAGGAATAAGCCTAAGAGACAGAATCAGAAATGAAATGGTGAGAGAAAAAACAAAGATCACGGACCTCATCCACCGGGTAGCGACTCTAAAATGGCAATGGGCAGGTCACGTAGCCAGAAGCTCAGACGAAAAATGGACAAGAAAACTGCTGACTTGGAGACTGTGGATGGCAAAGAGAGGTGCAGAGCGACCGCAACTACGGTGGAAAAATGATCTGAACGGACACGTTGGAATAACCTGGATGCAGTCTGCATAAGACAGAGTGACACGGAAGCGAATGGAGGAGGCCTTTGTCCAGGAGTGGACGGGAATAGGCAGTAGAAGATTATGTAAAAGCAATTTGGTTTTGCCTGTAACTTACAACAAAATAATTTTAAAAATGTGACATGTGTCAATTTGAATACAATCAATTAGTTCCAAATTAGTAAAGGTTCTACAATATGACTCATCGTTAATGAGTGAAGAATAGAGGACAAGTTGGGTACTTACTAATTTACATCAGCATTGTATTTCACCGACACCCAGACATGTTCAATGCCTTCTGATGCCACAGCCAACACAACCTGCGGCCGCACGTTTCACAGGGCCGGCCGCAACTGTCCCCCGAGCAAACAAAGTGCGCTAAAGTATAATATATTATATTTGGTATGATCAAACACAATTTTGTTTTCAGGGAAACAATATTACGTGTTTAATGCAAACAAATTGGAATCTGGATATCCGAGGCCATTGACAAGCCTCGGGCTCCCAGACACGCTGGAGCATCTCAACGCCGCCATGGTCTGGGGACACAACGGCAAGACCTACTTCTACAATGAGACCATGTACTGGAAGTAAGCGCACTCTTCGGACAGCTATTATGTTTCTAATGTGTGATCATTGATCTCTCGTAATGGAACTTTCGCATGGAATTTTAGGTTCGATGAAGAAGTTGGCAAGGTAGAGTTGGACTATCCCAGAGACATGTCAACGTGGAGAGGTGTTGGGAACAACATTGACACTGTATTCCAATGGAAAGATGGTAAATAATCTTGGACTTACTATTCACTCAAACTGTGGTTCGGGAGACACCCACTGAACACTTTGCTGAAATAATACATTTACAAAACTACTCCATTTATAATATACTCTTTGTTAACCCATTGACAACCGCTATCGGAGTTACGGTAAACATGATTTTAGTATATAAATGAAAAGTACACCCTTATTGATTGTTTCTTGAACAATGATGTAAACATTTCGCAGTGTTCCTACACAACACCAACTTTATTAAATAATAAAAACATGTTTCGGACACAGTAGCCCTGAAGAATCAGTGATAATAATATTATTCATATTTTTAAACATTTTCAAACATGTGATCAGTTTTAAACTAACTAACTAACTAACTAACCATCACGCCGTCTCCCCGAAGGGGTAGGCAGAAAGAATGGACTGCCACACTTTTCTTTCCTGACATATTTCTCTCGCTTCCTCAACATTCATACATCGTGTCATGCACGCGCGTCGATTTCTCTGACTCCTTACATGGCCGACATTTAATATTTGATTTATTTGATCGTGCCACGTTTCCCTCGGTCTTCCTCTATTTCTGATTCCATTTACATCATTAACATATAATATTTTACCAATATTTCTTCATTCATTCTTTCCATATGTCCAAACCATCTTAATGATCCTTTCATTCTTTTGTTCATGACACCATCATTCGCACCGCATTCACTTCTTATATTTTCATTCGACACTCTATCATACACACATTTTATGCGTTCATCTAAGAGATCTCATTTCTACTGCATTTATTCTACTTTCATCCTTCTTTTGCCAGTTCCATGCTACGCTTCCATACAATTGTGCACTGCCATTCTAGCTTTTTTGGATAGGTTTTTGTTTGCGATGACAACTTTAAGTGCACCATTCACTTTGTTGCCTGCCCCAACCCTTCTTTCAATATCCCTCTCCACTCGCCCATCTCTGAAATTTAAAATCTGTTGAATATTGTATTTTAACGAAAACATGTGTTTTACAGAAGTATGCGAAAGACATGTCGTCACCTGAGAGTAAGAGGGTTCCAACTAACAAAATTTCACATTTGGCTTTTTTTCGTGAAAAGGGTTCTTACTAACCTTATCTATACGTACAATTAAAAAAAACATGTAATAGTACCGTCATTTTGATATTACGAAAAGAATCAAGTTCCATCTGATCATTCAAAACCCACGATTCACTGAAGAAGGATTCATTTAAACTTAGAACTTTATTATTCCAACTGTTGCCAGACAAAATTTACACGTTTCTCGGTAAAAAGATCTCTGGAAATTGGAATAAAACCCCTTTATTCCAAGATACACACCCGAAACCAACAAAACTAAGACTTTATTTTTCTCAATTTTTTACGTTTGTCAGTTGGAACCTTCTTACTCTCAGGTGACGATGTTTCACTTTGCTAAGGCGTTATCAGATGTTATAATGTCAAATTTGATAATGCTTTAGAAAAGCGAAACAAATCATTCCCATAAAACATTCAAGTACAGAAAATAGATGTTTTAATTAATATTGAATAAAGAAATACTACATATAGATTTTCAATAAGTATAGGACGTGATTACATGGAATAGCCACAAAATTGATCACGGTTATTGCAATGCTGTATGAGGGAAACTCTGTCTAGTGTCAGAGTAAATGGATATCTTACAACCTAGTTTGATATCAACAGGGTTGTGTAATGTTCCTTTGGTCAATGATATTTATGGACCAGTGAATTAAAGAGGTAGATGCAGGTGCCAGAATGAGTGGAGTGTTAGTAAGGTGTCTGTTGTAAGCGGACAATGCTGTGCTCTGATGAAGAATATGAATAAGTCCAAAGTAATGATTTAGGAAAAATAATATCTGGAACAATTGAATGAATTTGTATGTTTAAGAAACATGTTCTCAAAGGATGGAAGAGCGTGGTGTTATATTCTTTGTGCCTACCATTTAGTTAGTTGGTTTATATTTCTGCCATATATTTACAGGTAAGACCTACTTCTTCAAAGGAAAAGGTTTCTGGAAGTTCAACGACTTGCACATGCGAGTAGAAAAAGATAAACAAATCCTCTCGGGGCCGTTCTGGATGGGCTGCCCGTACCCGGGAGAGGGAGAAGAGGACTTCTATGGTGGAAACAAGCAGCCTTACCAGGGCCTGCCGCCCTCACCTACGAGCACCTTTGCTGTGACCGGGGCAAGCTCGGCAACCAGGTGTTCACTTGTGGCATTAGCGGTTACAATATTATTTACATGTATCCAATGTAGATACATCCTGGACTCGTAACACTGCGCTGACCTCACTCACCTATCAACCAAGAGTGAAATCATTCTAAATTTCCTCAACCAAACGTACTTCAGATAAGATAAAATGATAGTCATTATTTGTATACTTTTTTCACACAAGGCACTTCAAATGTATTGGAAACAGTAATTTAATTTGTTGAATTTCTTGTGTTAAGCTAGTGAAACAAATTTTTAACAACTGGGATTTTGTGAATTATATTGTAAATAGTATTATGTATGCACAAAATGAAACCACATGCTTCGAAGTCAATCAATTAATATTGTTTACATTTATATTACATGTATTTATAAGTACTTATATTTAAAGTAATTCTGTGAAACAGTAAATTCGACTTAATCTATTTTATTTAAAAAATATATATTGACACCATGTCCTAGACCCGCATAACAAAAATCAAAATTTTCTTACTATTACACTTAAAAAATAAATTGCATTTTGTATTATTATAAGACATTATCTTCTGTAAATATTGTATGTACTCATCGCATTAGTATTCTAGAGAGTGGCTAGATTTTATTATACGGATACTTTGTATATACAATTAATTGCTGTTATTAAAACAAACATTTCAAAACACTTAAATTTATTTATATAATGATTTAAAATATTTTTCAAAAGGCAAATCATTTGTTTTGTTTTATTATTTGTCTTCTTCTTAAATAAAACGATCAGTTTAAGTGAATGATCAAAGACGTATAATGCAACCAAATTCAGCAAAGGATGACACAGAAAATAAATCTGAGAGTTTTACAACACGTGCAATATTCACAGATGCATCTTCGGATTACAATATCTTTAAATCCATTGAAGAAATGAAAAAACACATAGATTCATTATCAAAGAAAGCCCCCAAGAAATCTACAAAAGAGGATTTGAAAAATTATCCAATCTGGGGGAAAATTCATAGAAAACAATGGCAATTATTTGAATAAATATTTCTATATTTGTTTTGTTTTTGCATAAAATAATTACTCTTTTTTCCTTATAACATATACATTAGGTTGTTTGCATACCGCCAAGGTTCAGTACGAGTCCAGACATGACAGACTGTACATCTTTCCAAGGTTTTTATTATGTTTCTTTATGCTGTCCTTAGCTTAACTTTTCTTTACACAATTAATTTTTTATAGCAAAGTGTAAAATAAGGAAAAGCCAAACCAACATTCATCAACATGCTTGTCCTTGTATCCTATGAACAGGGTGTATGCTACCATGACCATAAAGGTTATATTAAAACTATAAGTTATATTAAAACTAGGTGGCTTAGATTCCAAATAACTTTCAAGAAGATATTTTTGTTTTGTTATTTATATGACTATTTGGATGACTAAAAAAAATCTTGAAACCTATTTTGATTCTATGGCAGCCAGTCTTTTCAAGAAGGGGATTAAAAAATTACTAGTGAGATGGAAAATGGTTCCAATTAATGAGGTTAGGACAATGAAACATAATGTATTTATTTCATACATTAAAGACACAATATTTGGTAAGAAAGTATGAAAATAAGACTTGTTAATTTGAGAATGGTCAGTATTAAATATAATGTGTATGCTGGTAAGAGAATATGAGAGATATCAACTTTTGAAAAAAGAATTTTTCAATTCCCTGCCATCAAAAATAAAAATTGTACTATACGCAATCAAAATATGTTTATCAGTTAAAATAATACTATGTACAAATAAGCAGGTTTGATAATATTATAATAACATCAGCAAATAGCGGTGGGGAGGATAAACATTTAAGACTGCTTTACTTTATTTATCGTTAAATATCAAATATTATTTCCGCAGAGGGGCCCTTGTTGGCCTCTCCTCTCTCACTCCTTTCAACTTTCACATTGTACGGTGAAGTTTTTTTGTAAACATTGATTCATTCAACTATTCATTATTTGGTCAAGTTCTGCGCAGAGGGGCATTTATAAAATCTTATTGTTAAAAATGGATATAATCACTTTGTGAGTAGAAAAAAAAGTATCCTATTATGTTTAAGCTTTAAACAAAAACGAGTATGCTGCAGGATCATTGCCTTTTCTACTGAGTTTTATTTTAAGTCATCCCATTGACATGAATTTAGATAATTGACGGTGTAGTGGGTTGTTTTTCTTTTAAAGTATCGTTGGCGTTAAGTGCCAAGGTTAAAAGTTTCTCTAAATACTTGGTTTAATTACTATTGTTAATTTTTATAAAATGTTCTGACTATCAACATCTATGTCTATCTAGGTTGAATTATTTTGGAATAAATGATGATACGTTTTTCTTTTAATCTTCGGCTTAATGATATCTTTTGTAGCTGTTATCAAAAGTTAGGAGCCCCGTAGACATAGATCACAGTAAGTGGCTTCCACTGCATTAGTTAGCTCTAACAATTACTACCTTTTATTCAAATGTATTTCTCTAATATCGCAAATTTATAGTTTCATGTTTTTTGTTATTTATTCCACTAAAAAAATAACTGCAGCGATACTTAAGTTTTCTAGATATCTGTGAGGAACACGCCTCATTAATTATCAATATAAAAATTAATTTCCAAAAGTTAATTATAAGAAGAGAATGATTGAATAGAAGCAAAGACTTTGTTTGAAGTAGAATATTTTTGGAAGAATCCAATAGTTCCCGGAAGTACTAAGGCACGAGCTGAATGTGAATTATTGGTTTATAATATTATTAGCAATTTAATTAGCTTACTGTAGTAAACATAGGTTACATCTCGTATAATACAATCAATGTATATGTTTATAGAAAACAGTTTTGTTTGTTGAAATAGTTTTCTTAAAGTGTCATAACTAAAACTGTGATATATTTGTATTTGTCTGCTTATTTGACTATTTTTTAGGAAAATTGTAATATTTTCGAGATGAGTTCGGTGTGATATTAAACGAGTAAAATATTAATGAAATCATTACATTGCTAATACATACCTATGTCTCATATGTATTTTTATTACAATAAAAGTATAGTTATGAATGTAGAATTGAAATATTTTAAGGGCCGTCAGAGTTGTTTCTGAAATGACACGCAACTTGATTACGTAATAATAGATGCATAATATGCATCAATGTCAACCTATTTTTTAGTACTCAATTGTGTTATGTATGTGGATTCAATTACTTTTAATCTACTTTAATACTGTATTTATATGAAAATAAACATTTTTACTTAATTCTCTGATATGTATATAATAAAAAAACCCACCTACCCACCCTGACCTGTGCCAATAAATGAGAAGAAAAAATGTAAACAACGTCCCTAACTACCAGAGACTATCGTAATCTTCTTTCTGACCACACCACCACCACCATATCAGGTCACTTTTTTAGTATCGTTGGCGTTAAGTGCCAAGGCTAAAAGTTTCTCTAAAAACATGATTTAATTACTATTGTTATTTTTATAAAATGTTCTAATTATCAACATCTATTGATGAATTTAAAAAATAAACTTTTAAAAAAGTTGTGAATGAAATACATTGTTTATGATGAATACCAATTAATCTGAAATTGGCTTTTCTAGAACTAACTAGCAGAGAAGAGGTGTTATTGATGGTTGCACCTTTTATTTTGTAAATCTCCATTATAATATCGTGGGTTCAATACTAGAACTAGACAAGTCGAGTTTTGGTGGTTTTGAGTTATTTATGCCAAATGTTTGTGTTGCTCAAGGAGTACTGAATGCTCTAATTGGTTATCTCAAATATTCTACCATTATTAAATTAAAGACAAATTTTAAAAGTAGACAAAAGGAAAAATCATACTACGTTTAGTGCTAGAACTAGACAACTAGTAGTGAAATGATAGAAAATGTTAAAAAACACATTCAGTCTTTTCCAGTTGTGGCGTCACACTACACCAGATCTGATACCGAACGAAAGTATCTATCCCCAGACTTAAATATAAGAATGTTGTATCGATCTTGTATCAAAGATTGTGAAGAAAAACAAATACCGTGTGTTAAAGATTCTGCTTATAGAAATATCTTCTGCAATAATTTCAATCTGGGATTCCATCAACCTAAAAAGGATAAATACAAAATTTGCATGGCTGTTGAAGACGGGGTAATAGTGGATAATTCCAAAGAGCATGTAGACATAAAGAACGCAGCAAGAAGAGTTAAAAAAGAAGACAAAGTAATAGCCGAGCGATTAGGAGGTACGACTGTATCAATACATTTTGACCTGCAGCAACTTATATACAATTCAATTCAATTTATATTAGAGACATTCACTATGTAACAATTTCTATACATTTTTATATAAGAGTTTTATTTAAACACTTTTGTATGCTTGTCAATCAGTTGTATTGAGCTAGTGAATTGTATAGCATCACCAAAATCGCGATAGCTTTAAATAAAGATTAATAAGTAATATTTACATAGTGTTTAAATAAAACTTCCATAAGCATATAAAACTTTTTTAAACAGTAACATTAGTATAATAATTCAAGCAATAGTGTCAAAATGTTGGTTCCAAGTCATAGATATCTAATTATTACAAGTACATATCCTGATATACCCCGCAACAATGGTTAGTGCTAAAACTAGATATCTCACTATTTTAATTGTTAAAAAATAATGAAGTCATTTTTGGTCAAGTTTATACATTTAGTGGCTTCCTTGAACTCTTAGCTATGTTTTTCAACAATAAACTACGTGTTAATTACCATCCTTCTGAAAGAAATGTCATGATTTGTGTAGCCAAAAACTTTAATTGCCATTATCTCAAAACTATGTATTTAGAGTTATCTAGTTCTAGTATTGAACCCACGATATAATATATATAATGAAAACGCAATTGCTTTTTCCGTATTACGGTGAATTTTTGTAAAATATATAAACACTATGTAGTTACAAATTTATTGCTCCTGGGGGGGCCTTTTTAAACAAAAAAAGTATTTTAGTTTGAGAATGCCCTCCCAAGGCGAAACAAATTTGTAACTAGTGTTTATATATTTTTATACTAGGTGTATAAGTTTAAATTCGCTCTTTTTAGTCAGAAAAACATGTTTTATTCATAGAAAGCAAAAACAAATTTATTCAAAGTACTGGCCCTCTCTAGCTACACATTTTTTCCATCTCTCAAGCAATTTGTGGATACCACGCCAAAAAAAATCCTTGTATTTCGAGGCAAACCACTCATCAAGCCATTTTCAGACGTCTTCGTAAGAATCAATGTGCGGCTCAGCGAGCGAGGCCAGGTCTGGTGTATAAGCAGAAAGGGGTAGCACCTTCCAGTTGAGTCTTTACAAGTAGTTTCGGATCATTATTGACGTGTGCGATGGTACAATGTCGTGAAAAGATACTACAATTGACGTCCTCAACATTCCTCAAAATTGCCATCTTTGAACAGAAAAAAAACAATCTCTGCACATTGTTTCCGAGGCCTCCACAAGCATTCAGTGCGATTCGGCAGTCATTTTTTTGTTTTTCAAAATAAAGCAGAAAATCACAGCTTCCTGCATATCGTCGCCCCAGAGTAATAGTGAGATAAACCAGTGCCATCTTGACAATATAACAAGCCGTAATGTTCCTTTGATATTGTTTATGGTTTGACTTGGTGGAGGCCTTGCACTTATTTGAGTCTCCTAGGGCCTATTATCAAAGGAACATTACGGCTTGTTATATTGTCAAGATGGAACTGGTTTATCTCACTATTGCTCTGGGGCGACGATATGCTCTTTTTCTGGCACGAAACTAGACATGATTGCCAACAGAAAAATGTATGTTGTTGTATGAAATTGCTGATGATGTGTACTGATTAATGTTAATGGATGTCTAACTCATGAAAAAGCACTGTAACGTGTCGGTAGAGGTAGCTTAATTCGCTCACTAACGCCATCTGTGGACAAACAGCGGATTTAAGCTTATATTATACATCTGGTGTATAAATAAAAATTCACTATAAAATTGAGAAAACAACAATATATTTATTAGGTATTTCGGAAAGTTCCATCTGTTTTCCAACATAGGGCACTGACTGCTTCAAGCCTTCAAATCTGGCAGTCATTTTTTTTAGTAAGCCTGAGCATGTGTCAATTAAGTTCAGTACGCAAATATTTTTCATTCTCACAATATTTGTTTTATCGCTCCTTAAAATGTCGACTTTCTTGGTAAATAAGAAGCATTTGCGGGAAGTTCTGCCGTTCTGTTTTAATTGGAAGAAGAGTGCAGCTTTGGTCCATAAGATGCTTGTGGAAGTTTACGGCGATCATGCCCCATCAGATAAATCATGCAGAGAATGGTGACACTTCAAAGCTGGTGATTTTAACATTGACGGCAAAGATCGCCCTGGAAGACTGAAAAATGAACTCCTCAAACTGGATGAAACGATCTCGGGGGAAGTCTACCGACAACTAATGCGATTAAAGTAGGCACTGGCTGAAAAATGACCGGCATGGAGCAACAGGCACAGCAAGCTGATTCTTCAATGTGACAATGCTTAACTTCACATAGCAATCGCGGTCAAAATCTACACACAAAATGTGGGTTGGCAGATTATACCGCACCCGCCTTATTCACCAAACGTGGCACTATCCAACTACCACTTGTTCGGACCCATGAAGCATGTATTAGAAGAGCAGCGCTTTACATTAATAACGGCATTGATATTATAAAAGTGATGTTTATCAATAAATTTTAAGGAATAATATGTTTTACTGCATGAGTTTCCATTAGGTGCGTATTTTAATTGACATATTATTATGACTTGAATCATTCCAGACTACACATATTCAGCAAGAGATCTACTGCCATTTAATTTAATAAGTATATGTAGTTTCCCAGGTTTTAAAATTCTTGGTTCGTCCGTTAGATGCCTCCATCGGGTTGTTAGAATAGTTAGTAGGGAATAGGACTAGGTTGGTTTATATTGAGACCCCGACAACAGCGTGACGATTGATTCATCGTATTTATAATAGTATGAGCATCCATTTAGGAGTTTTACCTCGACATCACCTGAGCTGAGGTAGTATTTAGAAACCAGGTCATGAGTGATAAAATGGTATGGCCAGCATCACCACAGCTGAGGTAGTATTTAGAAACCAGGTCATGAGTGATAAAATGATATTGATTTAAATTTAGTTCCATTCACAATCTCCATAAATAAAAGGCAATATTCGTGGCCATGAGACCGATAGACTTGATACGGTACTGAACCGAATGCGACGAAATTTTCCCTGTTAATTAATATTACTTGGTGAATTGATTTCTTAGTGTGACAGGCAAATAAATCTTTCAACGCCAAGACTTAACAGTCTATATTGGGTAGAATTAATTTTGTTCAATGCCAATGTTTAATTGAAGATCACGTGTATTCAAGCGATAATTGAAATAATGAATACATTTCATTGTTAAACGTCACGTATTTGGAGAAACACATTGTTGGATGTATTGATATTGAACTTCAATTATATTTGTTTAATTTATATATTCTGTATGTATAAACTCAAATATAACCATAGTAAAGTGTTGTCCGGACCGCTAGTATTAAATATAAACTACTCCTCAAATACAACATGATTGTTGGTTGGTATATTCATTTCCACGGCAGTCATCAGCGAAGGAGGATTTATTTTCAGATATATGGCATGCCATGCCATGCCTGACACTGGGGACTGGCAGCAAAAACAAACCTACACAACATAACAAATTACAAGAAATAATCATATTTTCCAACTTAACATTAAATGAATTGGTGATCAATGCGTTAGGACATGCTTAAAGATGTAGGATTATTTTGTTGCAAGAATAATCGAAACCTGCCTTTTCAAACACTTTATTTTCAATATACATTATTTTAGGATGAGCTGTTATTTTTTTAAGTGGAATAAGTCCACTTTTGGAAAAAATGAGTTCATAGTGATTTTGTTTAAGTATTGATATCCACATTTTATACTTCTAATTGTACCACAACTTCTATAAAATAATCAATAAAAAATCATGTAAAATGTATAAAAATGTGGACTTAATTTTCCTCTTGTTTTTATTTCTTACAATATATTATTATTATTTAAAGTAGAATAAGTCCACTGGGAGCTGAATCGTTATTTTGTTAAACAATAACTATAATCATTATTACATTTTTAAGTTTACCAAAATTATAATGGTAAAAACATTATCCAAGTTGTTTAACATTTGTCAATATTTTTAAATTCATTCATACTTAATCTAATTCTTAAATATCTCGAAACATAAAACAATTGACTTATTCATATATTTATTATTAAAATAACGGCTCATATATTACATTGGCTTATTATTTTAAAATAGTCCACAAAGATCCGATTTACGGCTCGGCTGGTTTCCCACTCTCCGCATCTCCGCTGAAACCGAGATTAGACCATTCTTCTCTGGCCATAAGTTGATTATCCATTCGACATTCTAAATATTGTTTGGCCTCATTTCGGCACCTAGAATTATCGTTATTGTTGTCGGACAAGCACAGCATGTACTGAAGCATTGATTTTTTACACTGTCCTTCGTGATCCAATGGGAAACTACCTTTGTCTGGTGGACTTGGTGTGAACAGTTTTTGGCCAAAAGTCATTGAAGACATTTTGAAGTAAAACTTTGAACC
The DNA here is from genome assembly GCA_022606425.2 of Lepidostoma basale. Classification (NCBI taxonomy): domain Eukaryota; kingdom Metazoa; phylum Arthropoda; class Insecta; order Trichoptera; family Lepidostomatidae; genus Lepidostoma; species Lepidostoma basale. Next base: position 37,309 of record JAHDVF020000887.1, on the reverse strand, counting down.
CCCAAATGCAAAATAATTCAAACAAAAAGGACTAAATTAATTTCGCTGCTTATTTTTGACATTTACTTAGAATAAACCATAGAATCTGGTAAAAATGGCTCAATTTCAATGCCGTCTCGAAATCACTGTTTACCAGGCCGTAATGTTGAATTAAATGTAGGGCCGGTTTGATCTGACAGCAAGAAAATTGCTGTCACGGTGATATAGCCATGTTTCATGGCATACTAGGTGAGATTGCACTGAACAAATTTTACGTGGCCGAAAATACGTTTTCTCTCTGGAGGCTTGTTTGATCTTAGTTAAGTTTAATTTTAATTAGTGATAAGACAATTTAGAAACAATAATAGTGGATAGGAAAAATAATAATAGTGTAAGTGACAATTTTCGTGAGTGGCAACACTTTGGGGGGCGTGATCTCAACCCCCCACCCTGCGGATTGGAACTCCGGAGAACTCTCGAGTCAGTCGTCAGTAGTCGGTCCCCGGCCTTCGGTACACCAACATCTCTCCCCGGCCAACGCGCGCCGGGGAGATATCGCGAAAGTGAGATACCGGACTTCGGGAGATAATCGGAAGAAAAGTTCGCGATATCGCCGGATGGTGCCAGTAACCATGGCGCCAGCCTATCATCATTGGGGCCTGATGCTGGCCACGGCTGTCTCAGCGAAGGAGACCAGACCGCCTCTCGCTCCTCGCTCTTCCTCGGACGTTCCTCGTGGTGTGGACGCCACGTGTCGGCTAGTTCGCCGACTTCGCAGATCAGATCAGTTAGTCCTGTTTCAGTGACGGATTAGTTTTAAGTCGTTGGCCAACGAATAGCATGTAAGTCCTCTTTAGTTTATAAGTAATCTTGTTTCTTTATTTTGTGTCATTAAATGTAATTGTAAACAGTACAGTTTGGTTTCAATCTCATATCACTATACATTCCGGAGCATCTCAGAGATCACATAATGAGGTTACATTAGCGAAGCACAATACGTAGCGAAGGGCAATACGTTGGGAGGAGTTGTTTCGAGATCGGGAATGAGATACGAGTAATGTTTCATGTTTCACCCTGTGACACGAACTTACACCTAACAACGGGGTGAAAAACGAAGAATTAGGTACTATGGGACCTGCCACACTATAAGGTTCGCGCCAAGCGGGTGATTACAAGCCGCCTGCTTTCCGAGTTGCTTGCCGAGCTTTCGGTGATTTTAGCGCCGCGATTAACTTTTATGGTACTAATCACAATTATCTATGCAATTATCCACCTGGTCCTCTTCTGCTCTTGTCATCGACTGATTTTCGGGATTACACGTATCGTCCGCAGTTTAAAAGCGATAATAATTTCCATTTTTTTTTTTGTATATATTGTTTTTATATACAGGTTTTGTAATATTATTATTTATTTTGTGGGTGTTGGACGATCGAAGTGTGCGCGGGAGATGCCTATTAGTGGCGATGAGGTTCGCAACCCATCACGCCGCGTCTCCCGCGGGGCGAAAAGAGAAGGAAGGAGTGCCACATCATTAAAAGTGTGACAATTCATTCTTTCTGCCTACCCTTTCGGGGAGACGGCGTGATGGTTAGTTAGTTAGTTTTTTGTAAAATTATCAAAATTAAAATAATATACTGTAAATAAATTTGTTTAAATTTACCCCAATGTTACAACAAGTTGTTCCTCTGGTGTTATTGAACACCGAAAATGTGTATCCTGCTTTTGCAGTGATTCTTTTAACTTCCCTAAGAGTACGGCCATACCGAAGTGCTAGGGTCGGAGGCTAGGTCGGCGGCTTAATTTGACCTGCCATATTATAACGCCCGGTGATTTTAGCGCCGCGGTGTTCTTTTATGGTACTAACCCTAATTATCTATGTAATATCGTTTGATTTCTGAACTGTCAAATTTTGCCATATATTGCAAACTAGCTCGAGACAAAGAATGCCACGGACTAAAGTAATAAAAAGCTAATTTTATCAGAATGTATCAATTTAAAATTTCGAAAATCACAAATTCGAACATGCTGGGTGCATGAAATAAACATGTCAAGAAATAGTAATGGACAATTTCCACTATTATATAAAGAACTTCGCAAATGTGATAATTTTTTTTTTAGGTATTTAAAAAGGAAGCAGGACACATTCGATTTACTGTTAGGGAGTCACTGCAAAAGCAGGATACACATTTCCGGTGTTCTATAACACCAGAGGAACAACTTGTTGTAACTTTGAGGTTAATTGAAACAAATTTATTTACTGTATATTATTTTCATTTTGATAATTTTACAAAACCTGTAAATAAAAACAATGTATACAAAAAAAAACACAAAATTTGGAAATTATTACCGCTTTTAAACTGCGTACAATACGTGTAATCCCGAAAATCAGTCCATGACAAGAGCAAAAGAGCACGAGGTTGATAATTGCATAGATGATTGCATATATAATTGTGATTAGTACCATAAAGCTCGGCAAGCGTTTCCGAAAGCAGGCGGCTTGTGATCGCCCGCTTGCGCGAGCCTTATAGTGTGGCAGGTCCCATAGTACGTCATACGTTGGTTCGCCAGGCGTCCCCCTAGCCACCGACCTAGGCACTTCGGTGTGGCCATACCCTTACAGTAAATGTCCTGCTTCATTTTTAAATACCTAAAAAAAATTGATCATTTTTGCGAAGTTCCTTATATAATAGTTAAAATTCTACATTACTATTTCTTGACATGTTTATTTCATGCACCCAGCATGTTCGAATTTGTGATTTTCGAAATTTTAAATTGATACATTCTGATAAAATCAGCTTTTTATTACTTTAGTCCGTGGCATTCTTTGTCTCGAGCTAGTTTGCAATATACGGCAAAATTTGACAGTTCAGAAATCAAAGGATATTACATAGATAATTGGGGTTAGTACCATAAAAGAACACCGCGGCACTAAAATCGCCGGGCGTTATAGTGTGGCAGGTCAAATTAAGCCGCCGACCTAGCCTCCGACCCTCGATGTGGCCGAACCTCCCACTTTTGTATTTATTATTATCTTTATTTTTTTATATACAAATTTATTATATCAAAATGTATTTGATTTTTATCAAAATTTTATATTAATGAGATCATTGTTAGGTGTACGTTGCTGTCACGGGGTGAAAAACGAGATTTACTCGTATCTCACTCCCGATCTCGAAGCAACTCCTCACAACGTGTCCCATGCCCATGTGCTTCGCTAATGTAACCTCATTATGTGATCACTGAGATGCTCCGGGATGTATAGTAATATGAGATTGAAACCAATATTTACTATTTACAATTACATTTAATTACACAAACATATAGCACAAAAAAGAATTATCAAGATTACTTATGAACTAAAGAGGGACTTACATGCTATTCGCTGGCCAACGAATTAAAACTAACGTAACTAACGAAAGCGATGATCTCTGGCGAGGACCGACGCTGACGGAAGCCGGCGTGACGGCGCGGCGGGTTGGCCAGCACGAGGACTGCCGGAGGCTGCACGGCACGGAAGCATCACGCGGATGATGGACCGCGGAGGGCACGGGTCCCCTTCGTAGCGACAGCAGTGGCTAGCATCGGGCCTCAATGATGATAATCTGGCCCTTGGTTGCTGGCGCCATGCGACACGTATATCACGATCTCCTCCTCGTTTAGATTCACTTCCACCGAAGGCCGGTGACAGACTACTTGCGATCTTTTGAGATTATCTCCCCGGCGCGCTGCCGGGGAGAGACGCTCCTTCCACCGAAGGCCGGTGCTGACTGTCTGACTGACTGAGTTGTCTAAATTCTCGAGCCCGGATTTGCCAATCCGCAGGGTGGGGGGTTAGGTCATTCACACTGTTGTTTTTCCTATCCACTATTATATTGTCTTTTCATAGTCTTATCACTAATTAAAATTAAACTTAACTAAGATCAAACAAGCCTCCAGAGAGAAAACGTATTTTCGGCCATATAAAATTTGTTCAGTGCAATCTCACCTAGTATGCCATGAAACATGGCTATATCATCATGACACGAGACAGATAGTAACTTTGATATAGCCATGTTTCATGGCATAATAGGTGAGATTGCACTGGACAAATTTTACATGACCGAAAATACGTTTTCTCTCTGGAGGCTTGTTTGATCTTAGTTAAGTTTAATTTTAATTAGTGATAAGACTATAAAAGACAATTTAAAAACAATAATAGTGTTTAAGAAAGTGAATTGACAATTTGGTGATAATAACAAAATAGCGTTCTGCCCCGGTATCGCAATTCAGTTAGGTATTGCCGGGCCGAATTTTCGTGAGTGGCCACACTTTGGGAGAGGGATGACCTAACCCCCTCACCCTGCGATTGGAGCTCGAGTCGTCAGGGAGTGAGTCCGCCTCCGCCCTCGGTAGAAGAAGTGTCTTCTCCGCGGCCACGCGCCGGAGGGCGATAGTCTCAAAAGATCGCGAAGTGTTATACCGAACGCCGAGAAGTGATCTGAAAAAGATCGCGATATCGCCGCATGGCGTCAGTAACCATGGCGTCAGCTCATCATCATTGGGACCTGATGCTGGCCACGGCTGTCTCAGCGAATGAGACCAGGCCGCCTCTCGCTCCTCGCCCGTCCTCGCGCCCACCTCGCACATCCCTCGTGGTGCGGACGGAGGAGGATGCCAAGCCGCCTGACACGGTTCGTCGCCGTCCACATCGTCACCATTAGCCGCTAGGTGCCGGCTGCCTCAGATCCGGTCAGCCTCCACGTCACCCTTCATCGTCGTCTGCCTCCGATCTCCGCGGCGGGATGAAGGCAGCCCCAACTCGGCACTGCTGTCCCGAGGATAACATTACGGATTAGTTCTAAGTCGTTGGCCAACGAATAGCAAGTAAGTCCTGTTTAGTTTATAAGTAATCTTGTTTCTTTATTTTTGTATGTTGTATGTTTGTGTGTTTAAATATAATTGTAAATAGTAAATATTGGTTTCAATCTCATATCACTATACATCCCGGAGTAATCTCAATTAACATAATAATAATAATTAGCATTAGAGAGTCACTTGGGCATGAACACGTTGGGAAGATTGGTTCGAGAACGGGAGTGAAATACGAGTAATCTTCATGTTTCACCCCGTGGCATCTTAACCCTTAGGCGCCGGGAACGTTTTGCACGAATTGGCTTTCTGGTACGGCGCTAATTTTTGGAATTGTGTCATTGTGCGTTTGGCCTCGCCGTGTTTCACCAAACTGATTTAAAATTATGAAAAAAATTCTATCATACTACTAAATGTTAGTAGATTGTGATTTTATCAAAAATATAATACTTTTGTTTTGTTATTTACGTGTTAGATGAAATTAAAGTTCAGAATTACCATCAAAATGACGCTCCTCATAAAAGAAGCACTCACAGAATCTTTATTCATTGTCCGATCGTAAAAATTCTTTATCTCACATTAAGAATATACTTTTATAAACAAACTTCTCAAGTTTTGTCCTTCATTATGTTAACACACTAATTATGACGATTTTTCTAATAGTACTCTGAAAAATATTCGGCCGGGCACACATAAACTCACACTACGCTGAACACAGTACCTTATCAACGTCGATTAGGTGACCACACGATTGTATGGAGGAATCTCCTTAGCGTCAACATCTTTCCATTTGTGTAATACCGAATTAGGAGCTAGAACCTTTTTTTATTTAATACTATTGCAGTACCTATTCGTTTCAATTTTAATATTGTTCACAATCCGTCATTTCAAGAATAACTCGAAATAATCAACTTCGCGAATCTCTACATTGATGAATTCATAATCTCTTAACCCAGATTGTTCATCTTATTGAACATCTATTGTAAAAATATAAAAACTAAACAAAAAAAGACTAATATAAAAACGCATTTAAAATTTGATTCAATAATTCAAATTTAAAAATTAACCTGGGCTATTTGTTATAAGTACTAATAATTTTTTTTATCATAACTATAAATAATATTAAATAATAATAATATATGACGATAATATAAAAATATATATAAAAATGTAATTTAGAAAAAACATACATTTGAAAAAACATAATTTATATAAAAATTAATAAATGATTAGTTCTTACTGATAAAAATATAATTATTAGTACTAATAACAAATAGCCCGGGTTAATTTTTATGTTTGAATTATTGTATCGAATTTTAAATGCGTTTTTATATTAATCATTCTTTGTTTAGTTTTTATTATATTTTTTCATCTGAAGATAGAGATATCCGAAACATGTCGTGTTTTTTTAGTATCGTTTTTAATAATTAGTGGATTAAACAAAGTTATTTTCAATTTCCTAAGTATATCATGTACATCTGGTTGGAAGTTAATACCGTCTACCCAAGTGGGCGAAAAATTTGTGAAATTTATTTTATTGAGGGGATGTTCTTCCAATATTTGAAAATTGTATAAATCTTTTCCCCGTCACTGTTTTCCGACGGTTCATCTCCAAATTTTCTGGAACATAATCTTCTTCATCACTAATGGATAAATCTGAATCGGAATCTAGCGAAAATTGTTTTCAATATTTTCCTCATTCATTTTTAAGGCTTAAAAATAAAATAATTATGAATAAAAGTTCCCAAAAACACAAAATGATGCGTAACAACTAAATGTCATTTCACTTGGGTTATGAACATAAACAAAATTAGAAATCAGATAGAATCATTGGGCTTATGTAAATATTTACAAAATAAAACAAAACAACTGTGTTCTTTCTTCTAACAATTCCGAGTGACGCATAAAACAAGGACACTCTAAAATAACAAACACACGCAAGGGATATCGTATATCGACGGGCGACGCGGCAAACGACACCACACAGCGATGGGATGATTGCGACTGTGTGGGTATGGCCGCAGCGTACTCGAACTTAAGAATAGATACGTGTCGCAAAAAAAAAAAATTAAAAATCGTCTGTTAGTAAAAAATAATTTCTGATAAAAGGGTATTGTAGTTAAACCTTTACTTTAGGATATGATCCTTTTTTTGTAGATCTTTACTGTCAAATTAACGAAATACACGAGGACAAAAGTGAATAATATTCACACTACGATTGTAGTTGGTCGTACCGAAGGCAAATTTTTCTCGCACTACCATTGTAGTTGGTCGTACCCTAGGGGTTAACATCTTCGTAACAACTTCACGGATTCCAATACTGATATTTCAGTACATACGGCCCCATAAATCTTCATGTTTGAAAATTTGTTTATGGTGCTTACGTCCTGGTAAATACTTTCAAGACGGCATTGCAAGTGGTAATGCTGCCTTGACGTTTGACGTTATAATGTCATTTTCGAGACGGCGCTGCAGTATCAAGTGCGTGTCGCGTGTATTTTATTGGCATGTTTACGGCAAATAAATCAAAGTAATATTAGAGGTTGTGTGTGATAGTGAAAATCTTTAACATGTCTCGTTTAATAGTTAAAAATCTCCCAAATAGTGTAAGTTTAACTTCTGACATATAGAAAATAAAATCATGCATTATCCCAAATAAAATTTTGAAGGTTAGAATTAGAAGTTCTAGTGCCGACCCTTATGTATGGAATTGAAGCTTGGGGTTGGCAGAAGAAGGATGAAAGTAGGATAATAGTCGTACAAATGAGGTCACTAAGAAGAATGTGCGGAAAAACAATATATGATAGAATATCTAATGATGAAGTAAGAAAGGAATGTAAAGCGGATGAATGTGTGATAAATAAAATTAATAAAGGGTCGCTAAGATGGTTTGGACATATGGAACGAATGGACGAGGGAAGAATGGTCAAAAAGATGTATACAAGTAGTGTGAATGGAAAAAGAAGTTGAGGAAGGCCAAGGAAGACATGGCATGACCAAATTAATAAATTACTGAAACAATCGACGAGCGTGCATGTCACGATGTGAATGTAGAAGAGGCGCGAGAATTGTGTCAAGATAGAACAATGTGGCGATGGGAAATGGCGTGATGGTTAGTTAGAAAGTATGCTATCCTTCTATATAGAGCTTTTCCTGGATCGGGATATCTTCACATGCATCAGTGTATCCAGGTTAATAGTAATTGTATTTTAATATCAATCTGTTTAAGGTTACAACGGAAAGGCTACGCCATATATTTAGCGAGAAAGGTGAAATAACAGACGTACAGTTAAAGTATACAAAAGAAGGAAAGTTCCGAAGTTTTGGTTTTGTGGGTTTCAAGACAGAAGAACAAGCGAACCAGGCGCGGGACTTCTTCAATGGTTCTTGTATAAAGACAACCAAAATTTCTGTTGAGACGTGCACAGCCCTTGGACACACCGACAAACCCAAAGCTTGGAGCAAATATGCTCCGGATAGTTCAGCTTATAAAAGAGCTCACAATGTCGCCGACAACACAAATAACCTAATATCTGACGACAAAGATAAAAAACTTACAAAAGATGAAAGAAAGAAATTGAGAGAGAAGGAGAAAAATGGCAAAACTCGGGAGCTACTTTTAAAGGTTTTTTTAAAATGTTTTTTGATCAAGATAATAATAATTCTGTTTTATATAGATCAGAAATCAAATACACATTTTTTCCGTAGCATAAAGATGATCCTCTCTTTTCGGAATTTATGGAAGTTCACGCTTCCAAGATAAAGAAAGCCGTATGGGCTAATGATTCTGTTATTAATAAAAGCAAAGAGGGGATCCATCCCAACTATGAAGATGAAGTTCTGGATGCCGACAGCCAAGTGGAGGAGGAAAAGAGCGAAAGTGATGTCGAGCCCGTTAATGTCAAGGGGAAAAAAATTAAGAAAATTGCAAATGAAGCCATCACTGATTTAGAGGTAAGTCACATACATCCCAATATTTGGCCATTTACTTTCTGAATCAGTTTTGAAAGCTTTATAAATAAGCTGCTTGTGTTTCTTACAGTACATGAAGTCGCTTGTCAAAGGTGAATCGAATGGTGCAGACGTCCCGGAGAAAGAAGTAGCAAACAAACACGAAGGAATCAAGAAAGATCCGAAGAAGAAAAAAGAAGCTAGGAACAGAGTGCTCTACTACGTTAAGGTAAGTTCATGTTTTTAATGTGAAAATGTTTTAACCCGATGGTTGCCACGACAAGATATCTCGGAAGAACTTTTGGTGACGTATTCTTGCGCCGTATTAAAATATAATTTAGCAGAAACGGAACACACACTGACATCTGTTTTAGATGGCCAGAGACAGAAGTCAGTGGAGGAGGCCAAGTCCCACACAGGGATGTAGCACCGAGAAATGAATGACTCTAAATTTGCATTATGTAATTTTCCCTACCCCCAAGTTATTTGAAATCATCTTTATAGGACACACTTCATTTCATTATATACTAGCTGACCCGACGAACTTCGTACCGCCTCAGAATCAATAAATGTTGTGTTAACTTATTAGCTAAATTTAATTCACCTTTTTATTGAATTACAATTAATACTTAAAATGAATTAAGTTCATGAAATGTGCAAATGTCAAAATTAAAAATATTAATTACAATGGAATATAACTCACGTGGAAGCCTGCATTAATACTTAAAATGAATTATAAATTGTTAATTAAAAACTTTGTTTTATGTATCACAATTGTGTTTTTTATTTTTTCGCGACAATATATTCAACCAAAGTGGAATCTACCAGATCAATTGTGAGGATTGTGATGCTGTGTATATTGGAAAGACGGGTCGATCATTTTGAAGAGGTTATATGAACACAACATTTAATACAAAAACAGAATCATTGTGTGAATTGACCATCATTTCAATTCCAAAAACACAATTTTTTTTTGCATATAGCAAATAATTTAAAAAAAAATTTGATAAATTAGAAAATTTTGAAATTTTTAAAGCAAAGGCACGTGAATTGAATGTTATAAATAACCAAATTCCAGCTTATTCCCCCTTAGTATATATATGTAGTACATTAAAAACTTTTCCTTTATACAATCTACCAAAAAAATATTAATACTACCTTCCATTTTTGTCCCTTTCTTACTAATGTAATCTGCTTCCTTATAATGTTTATCGTCTTTAATATATTAGGATTCATCGTTTTTGACTCTATATATTATTATGTATGATTGTTCCTTCTAATTACTGTTTGAATTATTATTATGATTATTATCATTCTTATTATTTTATTATTATAAATAAATGAATTTAATACAACAACAACAACAAACCATCACGCCGTTTCTCCGCAGGGGTAGGCAGAGAGAATGGACCGCCACACTACTCTATCCTGGCACACCTCTCTAGCTTCCTCCACATTCATACATCGAGTCATACACGCACGTCGATTCTTCCGGCTTCTGACATGACCAACCTTTAATATTTGATTAATTTGGACATGCCATGTTTTTCTCGGTCTACCTCGACTCCTTACTCCATTTACATCGTTAACGTATACTTTTTTAACCATTCTTTCTTCACCCATGCGCTCCATATGTCCGAACCAACGCAACGAACCATTCATAATTTTGTTCATAATACCTTCTTTCGCTCTACATTCCTTCCTAATATCAGCATTTGAGATTCTGTCATACATCGTTCTACCACACATACGTCTTAGGGACCTCATCTCTACCGCATTTATTCTGCTCTCATCTTTGTTCTGTCAGTTCCATGCTTCGCTTCCATACATAGGAGTTGGGACCAGAACTCCATTGTGAACGGCCATTTTCGCTTTCATTGATAAATTCTTGTTTCCAATAACTACTTTTAAAGCTCCATTCACTTTGTTACCCGCACCAACCCTTTTTTCAACATCACTGTCCGTTCGGCCATCCGCTGTGAACATGCTACCTAAATACGCAAATTCCCTCACCTGTTCCAAATTCTCTTCATTTACACTTATATTACAAACTGTCATTTGCTCTTCCCTTTCAAAAACTAACACCTTTGACTTTCCGACATTCATCAAAACACGTTAAAACAATTAAATAGCAGACAACATAATTTTGAATAAGTGTGATCCATCAATGAACTCCGTTTTCATCATTAGCATCATCATATTCATCATCTGAAGAGTTTGATGATTCAGTGTCCCTATCAATTGAAAAAAGAAATTCCTCGTATTCATCTAGCCAAATATTTCGTTTATTAAGTACTCGCGGCTGAATTTCCTATGGTAACAATTCTCTGGACCGAATGTACACAGATACACCTATAAAATCAATACAAAATATACAATACGTATTTTTATTATTATTCACTAATCATAAATCGGTTATTTAATCTCCACGGAACACTCATCTGTCATCTTTTTCGAATGGTATTAATGGCGCAAATATTCTCTGCTCTCCTTCACAAAAGGGGTTTAACTTTTAGAATAGTCTCTCTTATACTGATTTTTATAACTTTGGGCATTGTTAATCTAAAATTAATAAAGAAAACCAAAAATCCCGGCGACGATTAAAAAATAACCTCAACTCAAATCTTTCACATTGAGTATTGACATCTGGCATCAACAATACACCACCTACGGGCGATACCGAAACTAAAATACACGCCATTTTGATTTTATACGTCGTTTATTAAGTCAAATTTAGTCAAACGTACGACAAATATAATTAATTTTAAATCATTTAAGTGATTTTTTCAAATGTTTTAATAATTATTCTGTTATCCGGAACGGAGACAAATCCAGCAAATATAAGATCTTCAAAATTGGTCCAGCCGTTCTCGAGTTATAAATGGTGTAACTAACACGATTTTTGACTTTGTTTTATATATATAGATTTTATTAAATACTCACTATTCAAGAAACAATAAACAAGTAACTTTGGTGTGCATTTACAGATCCAAGGTATGCCTTTTTCTTGCAAGAAGAAGGATGTTAAAGAATTCTTCAGGCCGTTGGTTCCATTCACCATAAGAATCCCGAGATGCTCAGGAAAAGTAACTAGGGGATTCTGTTATATTGGTTTCAGAACGGAAGAGGAGAGGAAAAAGGCCATGTTTAAGAGCAAAAGCTTTTTAGGTTGGTACAGAGCACAGAAACATATTTGTCTTCATATTGATTTGACTTGATTGGGATTGACAAATTGGAACTGTAATCCTTTATGTTTCTAGCTGGACACCGCGTAATTGTAAATAAGTATGAAAGTAATACTAATCCAGTCACCGAAGAAGAAACCACGGCCGTTTCTAGTTTTAAGAGAAAAATGCAAGAGGTAATTATATTATGCAATTGTTATTATCTGCTATATTTATTGTTATTGTTACTAAATATTTACAATTAATTTATGATTTTTAGGATTCCTTAAAAAATGAAGAGAGCATCGCTGAAAGTGGCCGTATATATGTTCGTAATCTTCCATACATCATCACCGAAAATGATTTACAAGAACTTTTTGAGAAATTTGGTAAACTTTGCTGTTATTACTAAACACAAATTCACGTTTCAGTTTTCTTTGAGTGTAAAGATTGAGAGTGTAATGACGTTACTGCTTCAGGTCCTGTGACAGAAGCGAATCTTCCTGTGGATAAACTGACCCGCCAGCCCAAAGGGTTTGGTCACATCACATTCATGATGCCTGAACATGCTGTTAAAGCATTTATCGAGCTGGATGGGTCAGTATTTTGTGGCAGAATGCTGCATCTTCTTCCTGGCAAGCAGAAAATTACCCCTGATTCTAATGAAGGTATGACTATATGTTTACTACTTTATCACTGGCACTGCACAGCCAAGAATTGTGGGTCTCTCCCACAGCCCCCTAAACATTTATTGCGCTAAGTAGAAGTATACATATTGTTATTGCAGAGGGTCTGACTTACAAGGAGAAGAAAGAAAGGAAGCAGAAGTCGCAGGCTGGCTCCGCGCACAACTGGAACACCCTTTTTCTCGGGGCCAATGCTATAGCTGATGTGGTTGCCAACACTTATAATACTACTAAAGAAAAATTTCTCGATGGAAATGCTAGTAAGTAATATTCTCTCTCAAGTCTTCCAGAATATTGTCAGTAGCATGAACAATGGTTCAAGTGGGTCTGGACATTTTTGTATTATTTGTAGAAACAAGTGCCGCCGTGAGATTAGCTTTGGGAGAAACACAACTGGTCTCAAGTACCAAAAAGTTCTTGCAGGAAAATGGCGTTTGTTTAGATGCCTTTAATCAGGTAAGAGTTTTTTTTATATAATTTGCTAAACATTATATTTAAAAATATATAGAAACATAATTATATAGCCCAGGAAGATTATGTTTTTCAAAATGTTTTACAAATTGAGTATATTTTTAATGAATGGATGGAGTGGCAACTATTTATTTCTATAACCAACATATTTATTGAAGTTTAAAGTTTATTAATCATCTTACGTCTTTTTCAGATAGCCAAGAAGAGATCTAAAAATGTTATTCTCGTAAAGAACATGCCAGCGCAAAGCACCTATGATGAAGTACTGAAAGTATTTGAACCCTTTGGTTTGATAGCGCGCCTGGTCATGCCACCCCACGGCATCACGGCGCTCGTGGAGTTTGTGGAGCCATCAGAAGCGCGCCACGCCTTCTCAAAACTTGCCTACTCCAAGTTTAAACACCTCCCTCTCTATTTAGAGTGGGCCCCGGACAATGTGTTCATTCAATCAGCGGAACAAAAGGAATCGGAGAGAGACTTAAGTTCGAAAAAAGAGCCTGCAACAGTTTCGCATCACCAGAAAAGTAAAGAGGCACAAGAAAATGACATTACAGCTGACTTATTGTGTAAAACGGAAGAAATCCATGTTTGGAAAGACGACGACACTCCTGAGCCCGACACTACTCTTTTTGTTAAAGGTTTACATTTTGACACCAGGGAAGAGTCTCTTAAAGAGGTAACTTTTAAATTATTTTTAATAATGAGTTCAGAGTTATCCATTCATATAATTTGTTTATTGTTTCTTGAACAATGATGTAAAACTCCATATTAAATAATTAATACAAATGAAAACTGATGTTTTCATTTGTATTAATTACATAATTTGTGTTCTTTGCTTGTTTAGCATTTCGTGGGTTGCGGCCGTGTCTACTCAGCCACGGTGGCTCTGAAGAAGGACCCCAGCAGCCCAGGCCAGTACCTCTCTATGGGCTATGGCTTTGTTCAGTACTTCTCAAAAGCCGCTGCAGAAAGGGCCATCCGGGAGTTGCAGCTCTCCTCACTAGATGGGAAACAGATTGAATTGAAACGTTCTGAAAGAACGGGGAGGTATATTTATTTTTATGCTTTTATTTTTTTTGTTAATTTTCTGTATTTAAACTTTTATAACAATTTGTTGAATGATAATTCATTCATAAATTTTTCTTTATTAAATCTATTGAAAAATATGTAATACATTTTTTTTATACACCATCTTCAAAATAGTCTCCTTCAGTCTGTTGAGCAGTAAGGACGTGTTTTGAAGTTTCTCATATAAGACTCTCATGTTATGTAGTTTCTCATGACCATTGATAAATGATTGAAAATAGTCAGTAAATCCTGGTTCAGTACTCAGAGGATCCTAAAATATGTTTGTGTCCCGCACGCACGCGGTTTATCATCAGTAGATTATTGCAAGAAAAAAAAAACACATCTTTGTGATTTGGTGAAGAAAAAAACAACAGTTAGACCGTTGACAAAACTCTCCAGTCTAGCGGAGTGTATCGCTCATCCATACATTGGTTAAGGAGTCTGCATAGCCATGCAAGAACCACATGGCCACCACTCTCGACAAACTCTCTTATGGGTTTCCTTAATATCTTCTGATAATTTCAAAGCGTACCGAGCATATGAATCAAATAGTTCGCTACCGCTTGTATTGATAAGCTCACTACTATTTGTACTAAAATATATTGTTTTCAGGGGTGATGTGAAGACTGCAAAGAAGGCCGTACAGATGAAGAAACAGACTGGCACGAAGATACTCGTGAGGAACGTTGCCTTCCAAGCTAACCAGAGGGAGATTCAGGAAGTCTTTGGGTAAGACAGTCTCGAGATATTTACTAATGGAAACACAACAACTCTTTACTGAAACGATCGTCTGCTAATTGTGATGCCTCCTAATTTAATTTCAGAACATTTGGAGAAATTAAGGCATTGAGAATGCCCAAAAAGATGCAGCCCGGAGAGAGCGAGCACCGGGGCTTCTGCTTCGTGGAATACTACAACAAGGGAGATGCTAAAGTGAGCGTTCTCTGTTCTTGTCGTATAAATACTAATAAGCAGAATAAAAGGAATCCTTCGTAGACACTGTTCCTTGCATACCTGTCCTGCGTGTACATAATACATACAAATCTCTCTTTATTGTTGCTAATACCAATTGAAGCTTGTGGTGGGCTCTCCCGAATACACCAGCAGTCAACCATATTTATGTAGCATAGTATTGCAGAGGTCGAACATTAAATGTAAAAGTTTGTGACTAAGTTTTCAGTAAATGGTTGGTTAGTAGATTCTAATGGTTCGGGACATAGTTTGGCCCGCTATTAGTCATATATATTGCATACAATATGGACGGGACTTTGATGTAATACATTTATATTTATGTACATGTATATAAATTTAAGAATAATCGGTGTAACATACAATCTCGTATGTTTCAATCTCTTGTAAATAAGATTTCTTAAAACTACACTTAGCTTTTCAAAGATCAGGTCAGGAACCATTATTTTGATTGAATCTAAAATAATATTTAGTTTTTTTAGAACACACCTTTACTTCCAAACACTCGAAATAAAATGTCCTTGCAATATGTCCCACCCTCTTCACTCTCTCTCCCGTCACCAGTCACCAACCAAGACAGCAATCCGTCCTTTCAGGTCAAAACGTGGTCCGGTATAATTTTATAAATGAAACCTCTCTGTATTTTTCGCTATTATTTACTACCCTTTTCCAATAACTTTACAGCCACTTATATCTAACTATCACACTGGAATATATCGCGGTATATTTGAAATATGTATCTCTTTGTAACAAACAAGCTTCACATGAAATATTTTGTTTTTAAATGATTGCAGAGTGCATTCGAAGCCCTGTGTCAGAGCACCCACTTGTATGGACGACGGCTGGTGCTGGAATGGGCTAAGCACGATGATGAAAATGAACTTTTGGATACTCTAAGAAAGAGAACTGCCGAGTCATATAATCAGGCGGCTCCCGGGGGAAAAAAAAGCAAAAAGGCTCTAATTGAGCCGGAAGAAATGGAAGAGGATGAATAAAATGTTATTTTATAATTGAAATAAAACAATGTTTGTATATAGATTTTGATATTATTTAATATTTTCTCCATTGGATGCAATTCTCCACATTCCATGACTTTATTTTACTAATTTAATCTAGTTGAGAGACTAGATCTGTCCGGTTGTACCGGCTTGTATTTTACAAATCTATTGATGTCGGTTATTGATAGTTCATTGTAAGTAAAGAGAATATTATAAAATGTTTAGTTTTATTCTACTATTCTATTTTTCTTTTAGTTCCATTCTCCTCTCTGCGAACCTCTGGTGGATTAGAGAAGAAAGAAGGTGGGAACTATTATAGAATAAAATAAAGACATATTAAATTTTTTATATCGATGTTGATTAATATATAAACAGTGGAATAAAAATAACCATATTTGCAAAATTCTCTTTTTTTTTCATTCAGTAAATCTCTTAAATGAAACTTGCATACGTACTATCTTAGATATGCACACAAGAAACACTTGTGTATTCGTGTCAACCCGCTGTCAGCATGGACATTAATAATTTAGTACTAATGAAATTTATTTTGCATAAAAATATGTCACGTTTCTAACATTACAACGGGTAAACTCGTTTCTAATTCGAAAAGGAATCAAATGAGATATAAATACTGTATTTTGAAAAATATGTCATTTTTTAAATACCTAAGACAATTTGGAAGTAGCTAGTCGCCTCAAAATTAAAAAGTTCATGTATTTTGAAATCCTCAAACTAACTGAAACTGGAATAATTTGTGATGGAAAAACAGACATAAATGAATATATGAAAAGCGGGTGAAAATAAATATACTCGACTAAAGTAAAAACATTTATTTTGAAAAATATGTACATTCTAAAGAATACCAAGTTGACCATGCTGACACCCGACAGTTGGTGGAATTCTTCACCAACTAGTGTTCACTCTGGTTGAGATCAGGAAACACGGAGGACAGACTAGTGCCATTCCACATTTCACATCTAACATTCGTCCTCTTCACTTGCGCAGAAACTGTTAATCGCAAGACCCAACTGAGCTGTGGATTGCTGCTATGGAAGGTAAGGTTATAGAGGAAAGGAACTCAAAACATCTCCGCACGCAGCCAGAATAACAGATTTTGGTGCAGCATATTGTAAATGATATGTTTCGGCTTGCTATGAAATTGAGGGACATTCTCATCAATATTAAATATTGATTTATGTCGAGCTAAATGAGTTTAAGAGTAACAGCTCCCAAGTCCAAGAGGGCAGAGGGTGGCGGCCGGTCATACCGCGTATGGTGTCTTTGCTGGGATAGATAGGCTACATAGAAAATATTATATATGTACATGAAGCTCCTATATGCAATTAGTCAAGTATTCGGCAATTGAAAGTACGAAATCAGTCGAGACTTTAGGAATACTAATATTTTATTAAATAAGTAACATAATTGCACTCACAATTAAAGAGTTCACATTCGCACGAGGTTGTCCTTGCATTATGATTGTCACTGGATTTAATCTATTTTGACGGTGGAATATATTTTGCGGACAAAGAGGCTGGTGCCCACGTAGCCGACGGTGCCGCACATGACCCCCAGGCCGGCACTGAAGAGTGCCATGTAGCCGAAGTAGAAGGCCGTCTGGAACAAGCCGTACATCTTTGTCTTGAACAGAAAGTAGTAGAAGGAGTAGAGGTACACGTAGGAGGCCGTGCTGCCGGCCGCCAGGAAGCTGGTCCACTGCCAGCGGTAGTCCTCGGCGTTGAGCAGGAAGTAGGTGCACACGATGGTCACGCACACTGTCACTATCATGAGGATGACAAACACCAGAAGCATGAACCCGTACACGTAGTAGATCTTGTACGCCCAGAATGATGTGAAAATGAAATACATTTCGATGAAAATGGAACCGAAGGGCAAGATCCCTCCCAGCATGATGATGACTAGGGGTTCCATGAACCACTTCTTCTCGGGGATGGGGCGAGGGACGGCGTTGATCCGGCAGGGGAAGTCCGGCTGGCCGGCGAGGTTGCGGCCCAGCACCGTGCCCACCAGCGTTAGCGGCAGGATCACGAAGATGCAGATGCACGTCACGGCGATCATGGTCCCCACGGGAATGGCGCGCGATGCGTGGTAGTACATGGCGATGAAGTTGATGAAGAAGGCTGTGCCGCACACCAACACGGGCAGCAGGAAGGCGGAGAGCAGCATCTGCTTGATCCACACTTTGCCCCCCATGCGCGCGTAGAGGGATCCCCCGAAGTAGCCATTCACCGCTGAAGTGGCAGCGTAGATGAATATGGACGTGGAGAGCAATGAGCCTCGCTCAGTGTACAGCTCTCCGAAGATGGTGAACACGATGACGCTGACCGTGACCGTGGTGAGCTGATAGCCAGAGCCGATGAGGGCAGAGAACACTGCAAGGTGCGGGACGGGCCGAAACACGTCTCCGTGGACCTGCTTCCAGCCGTACTCGTCTCCCAGGTCGCGCTCCAGGTCATCTAGGTCTTCGTCTTTAGAATAGCGGGCGTAATCTTTTCGGAGGGTCCGCATCAAAATCATGGAAACTAAGCCGACCAGGAAGATAACCATCATGAAGCTGTTGAATATGCTGAACCAGTGTATTCGGTGCTGGAAGAAGTTGGGATCGAGGTATTTGTCGAAGCGGTCTTCGAAGCGAATGTCGCTCTTCTTCCAGTTGACTTCGTACGTGAAGGCGATCTTGGCGTCCGGAGTGAGTCGCACCTTGTTCTCGGCCGTCAAGTTCACCTCCACGATCCGGTCGCCGTTGTAGCCGATGTCGAACTTCTTGTGAGACCAGATGTAGTGGTTGTTGCCGTCCGCTTCGCCCACTATTCCCCATATAGGCAGGTCGTCTATGTACATCTGGTACCAATAGTGGTTCTTCACTGCGTACACGAACGCTTTGTACTTCTGCTCGTTTAATTCGATGGCACAATAATTTTGGGTGGAAACTTCGTCCTTATACGTGATATCGATCCCGCTGAATTCTAGCTCGACTCCCTGCAGCGCCTCAGACAATGTTTCGTGGTAATGCCCGATGCTTTCCTTGCTTCCCACGCAGAACGGTAGCGAAAAATAGGCGTAAGTTTCTTGCCGATTGTGGTACGGCCCGACGGTGTTCATCCACAGCACGACCTGCTCCTCGTCTTTATACGAGTGGGTGTGTTCATCACAGTGCGCTAGTGCCAGGAAGATGGCGAACACAGTTGTTAATAATTTATTCATCTTTTAATTACATAAATTGTTACATTCAGAATACTGTCAACCTTTAAAAAACAAACGAACACGTAGAACGTTCACTAAAACCACCATAGTTTTAGTGAGTGTTGCTATCTCAAAATGTCAAACGCACATAGACGTCAATAAAACAAACACTTAAAATCAAAGTAGGTACCATTGCAGAAAATTGTAGGTACGGTTTGATATGATCCAAAAGTAATAAATGATCCACACACAATTGGACAGAAATTAAACAACTTACCGTCAATCAAAGAAGTAATAAAAACTGTTCTTCATCATAAGATACCATTAGAAATCATTAGAAAATTCATATGAGCTATAATTCCGTGCGATGAAGAATATACCAAATGGCTAAAGACGTTGAAGAATCCTTATGCGATTACTAGAAGACTTGCAAATTTTCCATTCTCCTCTATAAATCTATCAAACAATGAATTACTGCTCTTACCATTAAAATATTTAAAATTATCTAGTACCATATATGATAATAATATTTTATCTGTAACATTAGAATGGGCGGTGCTATAAACATAATATAGTAAGGACGGTTTGAACCGAAAAATGTCACGCTTATAACTATTTGAATATTTTCTTAGCCATTCTGCTATCCTGATATCAAGATTTAATTTTAAAACTTTTTGTATAGAGAAATCATGCGTAAAAAATAAAACCGTAAAAACTAAATTAGTTGGAGTTGAAATTATTTATTTCAATGGATAGATTCCAAATTCTCCATACAGAATAATGTTTTAAAAATAGTAAGCACTAGGAGCACATGGCGTGATAGGAGGTAGAATAGATGGACATGGTGGACAGCAGAATGAGGCCGATGATGGGTAGCATCTGCAGGAGGCCGGTGTAGCCTTCGTGCGCCTTGCGAGTCGCAGGGTAGGGTTCGCGCTGAAAGCGGACGCGCTGAGCGTACACGTGTGCGCCCTCCGAGCCAAAAAACACTTTGAAAAGCTACTCCGCTCCGTCGTGAAATCGGACTCGAAGCGTCGCGTGTAGGCGTACTGGCGCGCGTGGCCGTGCGAGTGTCCACCCTGCTGTTGCATGCGTTCGTCGTCCGCCCCAAAAGCCTCGTACTGCTTGCGTTTCTCCGGGTCTGTCAACACGGCCGCCGCGTTCCCGATGGCTTTGAAGGCCTCTGCAGCGCCGGGTGCTTTGTTTCTGTCCTTATCAATCTTCCTGCAGACCTCAAATGCATTGAGAACCTGAAAAGTGAATAAATGTATGAGTAAAATCATAAACTAAATTGTCAACGAATGATTTTTCGTTACATACGAAATTCACTATTTCTGTGATCGAACTAACCGTGTTCGACTGTAGGTATATAATATCTAATAATAAGACATCTTTCTGCAAACAATATCTGATTTAAGAAACATTTCGTTTATTACGCGGAAATATGGGTATTAAATGTAACCGAAGGTAGATCTCGCGCATCCTCCTATGTCAGGTCCACGTCCCTCAGCTCTGACAACAATTCAATTCAACGTTCAAAATCAAAGACCAAGTGTACCACAAAGTAGGCTCATTGCTTCCAATGCCGAACCACACAAATGTTTACAAATCTACTTCATGGGCGGTGAGGACATTAATCGTGTGCGACTTGGTATCATACAAATCGATCGACACAGTTTGCGATGCCAACGAAGCTGTAAATTATCCAACTGAGTTTTTGAGCTCACTGAATTTGCCAAGCATGTCACCACACCATCTACGACTGAAAGTTGGATCTCCGGTTATTTTACTTCGGAATTTGAATCCACCACGGCTGTGCAATGGCACGCGATTGGTCATTAAAAAAATGATGAAAAACATTATTGAAGCCATTATTTTGAATGGAAAATTCCGAGCCGAAAATGTTTTGCTGCCACGAATTCCAATGATTCCCACAGACGTGCCAATTGAATTCAAACGCGTTCAATTTCCTATTAGATTGGCATTCGCAATGACAATCAATAAGTCGCAAGGTCAAACGATGTCTGTTTGCGGCTTAGATTTGGGCACACCATGTTTTTAACACGGACAATTATACGTGGCATGTTCTCGCATGGGCAAACCATCGAGCTTATTTGTGTTAGCTAAAGACGGACTGACAAAAATATCGTACACTTAATTGCTCTTCGAAATTAATATTGATTTTCTTTATTTCATTTTCCTACTTTAGGATAAAAAATATATGACTTTTATTCACTTAACATTTAAATTTTAAGAGATATAACAATGAATATGTCCGTTACTTTAATGAAATACGTTGAATTGAGAAAATGAATGGTTGGTGTATTTTAGTTTTTATCGGCGGTCATCGTCTACAGCGCTCCATTCCTCTTTTTGTCATAGATCCCATCCCCACACACGTACAATACATTTGTTATTTTTTATTTAACAACCATAATATTCACTAGAAATAATTTATATGGCAGAACAACGTTTGCCGGGTCAGCTAGTTTACCTATATAATATTAGGTCCTTACATATGAAATTGGCGTTTAGTATGGGAGGAACATAAAGTTGATTTTTTTTAAATATAATATATTTATTTAATCAAAGTATGTACCATTGCTATCTATGCACTTTTGCCATCTCATAGGTAGTTCATCGATCCCTTTACTAAAAAAACATTCGGACGGGAATCAATAAAATCTTTGAAGTCGGTTTGGACTGCCCCATCGGAGTTAAATTTTTTCCCTTGCAAGAAGTTATCCAAATTTCGAAAAAAATAGTAATCTGTTGGGGCAAGGTCCGGAGAGTACGGTGGATGTCTTAGACATTCCAATTGAAGCTCTTCTAATTTGGTAGCCGTCTGTTGTGCAGTGTGTGGTCTAGCGTTATCATGAAGCAGCAGTGGCCTAGAGCGATTAACCAGCCTCGGTTGTTTAGCAGCTAGCTTTTCCATCATGGTTTGCAGTTGCTGACAATAGACATCTGCCGTAATCGTCTGGCCAGATTTAAGAAAGCTGTAGTGAACGACACCAGCACTAGTCCACCAAACGCTCACAAGTAACTTTTTTGGAGTCAATTGTCGCTTGGGATATGGTTTGGCTGGTTCGGCAGGGTTCAGCCATTGCGATGAGCGCTTCCGATTATCATACAGGATCCACTTTTCATCACAGGTAATGATTCGATTCAAAATCCCTTCATTATTGTGCCGGTTGAGTAATGCAACGCAACAGTCAACGCGCGTTTGTTGATTTGCTTCACTCAATTCGTGAGGTACCCACCTTTCAAGCCTTTTCACCTTCCCAATTTGCTTCAAGTGGATTAAAACAGTTTTATCACTAACACCGCAGCCTGCAGCTAACTCGGACGTGGTTTGCGATGGATCCGCTTCTTCAATTCTTCATTATCAACTTTGGTCTCCGGCCGTCCACGGGGCTTGTTCTGCAGGTCGAAATTTCCAGAACGAAAACGTTGGAACCAAAAACGCACTGTGTTTTCTTCATTCTAATTAAATATATTCATGTTTTGTTATCATATCGAAAACTGTAAAAACAATATTTTAGTGTAATATTACAACATCAGATCTCCAACATCCCTTTTCTCAGTTTCGTAGTTGCTTCCATAATGGTCACATAATGGTGTGCGCGTGCGGCAAATACTGGCGGGAACGCCGTTAACCAATCAAACGATGCGATTTTACCAACACATTTACATACCTTCATATTACACATAATGTGTTAGTATTGGCATCCTTACGTGACGATTAAGGCAGAAACATCTATTAACACGCGACGCCACCCGATGAAACGTGATGCGTTTTGAGTCGAATCAAATTGTATTGTTTTCTATGAACAGAATCACACTACGAACACCCGACGCGACGCCATGCGCGCACACGCCACCCGATCCAGACGAGCTAGATCGACGTGTTGCCGATGGTGGGAGTAAATACGCCACCCGACGCGATGCACGCAGTTTGTTTCTAGACAACACCCGACCCCACGCGTCAGTCGTTCGAGTACTTTCGCAGAGCGTACACGCATACAAATATAATATATACATATTTTTGCATTTATTTAGCAAAATGACCGACGAACAATTGATTGAGTTGGTTAAACGATATCCTGTTTGTCATACTGTGAGAAATAAAGCATGGGAAGAAATTGCCGAGCAAATGAATACACACAAATGATTTCTTTGAATAAATTCGTGTATTTCTTCAAATTGTGTTTTAGTAACCCGAAAATACATGTGAAATCTTTCATTATCTTGAAGTAAGTCTCGATAGAGAGTATGATATTCACCACACGTACTTCTCTTTTGATTTATTTCATGTACCCAATAACGCCTAATTATTCTCTTTTTCTTGAGTCGTTTAAGTATCATGTAATGTACCCAAAATTTGCATCAAATCTTCTTCAAAGTCTTCATCTGACTCGTTATTTATTAAATCCGTAGCACACAACCATACACTATCACTGCTGTCAGCTAACTGTACTCAGAAATTGCTAATACGCCGTGGCGTCGCGTGTTGGTAATGTGCACGGTGTACATCGGGTGTCGACACGAAGCGTCGCGTCGCGTGTTAATAGTATGTTTCTGCCTTTACTCTAACGCGCGAGGGAGTGATTTCCATTACCGCGAGGGTGTGCTCATCTGTGGAGGGTAAATAATTAGGTTAGTTCCAATTTTCGCTACAAACATTTGGTGACTACCTAAATACTCCGTAAACTTACCGTTAAATAATATGAAAGACAATGAAATAATATTCTCTCAATCCTCAGAGCCGGTCCGAGCAATACTTGTCCTTGTGTACTCGTATATCCGAGGCTATGTTAGGTCAGGTCAGGTCAAAGTAGATAAGGACAATCCAATTGTTTTGTTTCTTAGCACCCCTTCTACCCAAGTTGAACAATAGCAGCAGCAGGTAAAGATCGAAAGAGATAGATACAATATAGATTTGGCGGTGAATATCATGACAACGAAAAGAGATAGACCCATAATTATTTTGGAGAAATTGTAGATTAAATTAAGAAATTTAATAAAACATACAAAAAGTCTACCTCAATGACCTAGTTTTAAAGTTGCAGATCTAAAATTAAAAAAAAAATACAAATTTCTAAGATTTTTTTGTACTAAGTTTCTATTAGATATTGTGAGGTTTATTTATTTTCTTAGCTAGGTAGACTTTCTAGCTTTCAAATGAGACTACTTTAAAAAATACGAAGCTGAGCTGAAGAGAAAAAAAAAAACAGAAGTTTGGTTTTTCAAAAAAAAAAAAACTAAAGCACCCCTATTTCTTAAGTAGGTAACATATAGAAAATAAAATTCGCATTTTTGTCGATAATTTTTTGTCTAATATTCGCACATTACGTTTGATCAAGTGTCGAAAATACACATTGTATAGTACATATTACAGGTAAGAGAAAGGGAAGTGTTACCCGGGTTCTCTTATGAATTAATTAGTAGAACATATCTGTATCTAAGTGCCAGACGGATGCAAATCCAAATAGTGAGTTTTTCAGCAGAGCCAAAAACAAAAGTATGTTTTTATTTATGCTTTTTAATTCATTGAAATGATTTATTTGAGATGTGTTTTTTTATTTTATATTATAGTTCACTTCAAGTACTTTAATTTTATGTAAAAAAAAAACAGTATTTTATTTTATTTCTGGACCTTAAAAAATAGAAATAAAAACAGTCTTGTGGATTTGCATCCTTCTGCCTCTAAAGTATGTGGGAGTTGGTGCCAAATTATAAATATACTAGCTGACCCGGCAACGCTTCGCTATTGCTATATTGGAGTATATAAATACACCCAATATATATATTAAAGAAATACAATGAAAGTTCAATATCAATTATTTTATTGGATAAAATGACATGTGTATAGGTGCAAGAATGTGTGTATCCTAATTCAGTTCATATCTTTAAAACATTTGTTTAATCCAAGCAAACTTGCTGTGAACTTGAATAATACTAATGTGAATTGAACAATTGAAGGCTGGGCATTACCAAGGTGGCAAGTTTACAAAAAGTTTGAAATGAGTTTTTGATGCCAATTGGTCTTAAACATAGCTGTGCAAAAGCGCGTTATGATTGAATAATATAGTGTAGTTCAAACGTTACCCTAAAGATGCCACCCAAAAAAAGTTTATATTTATCTTTTTCAGCTTTATTTTTAAACCATTTTTGTAACGTCCAGTCTTAATTTTTTTCCTTAATATTTTAAGTGAAATTAAAAAAACAATCAAATATACTATATCACATTTGCATAAAACATTCATACATATACAATTCAAGGTCATAATAATGCTCTTAGAAATACAATGTTTAGAGAAACAAAACTTTTGATTTTGATGTCCATTAGATGAAGCTAATATTGCACATTCACTTAACCAATGACGAAATTTGTAAATTTGTGTGATGTCTGGAAATATACATTGAATCAATTCTCCTTTGGAGTGTGATTCTACAGAAATCAGTTGATAATTTAAAGCATTCATTCCATACAATGAACTTTCATTGTTGCAGAATTTTACCCATTCCAGAACTATTTGAAATGTTGCATGTAGGTGTTTCAATGTTTTGTATCATCATCATCATAAGCCTATATCCGTTCACTCCTGGGCGTAGGCCTCCTCCATTTGCTTCAATGTCTGTCGACCCTGGGCAACATGCATCCAATGTCGTCCCTCCATCGAAGTTGAGGACGTCCTGGGTTTCGGGTTGCAGTTCATCTATCATCAGGGCTGCGAGCGGCATGCCATTTTAGCGCTGCCACTCTTCCGATGATGTCCGACACTCCTGTTCTGGCTCTAATAGTGGTGTTTCTTACCCCGTCCATTATACTGATTCCCAACTTCCATAGCTCTTTGGACAATTCTTATATAAAATGTCACCAGTCATAAAATCTTTATACTTTCCCCATAAATCTGTTGGATTTGATGGTAGGCACGTAGATAATATGATTGTAAATTATGTATATATTTGATTGATGGCGATATTGTCGATGTACATCATCGCCTGTATTAGTTTCTAGAAGCAATGTTCTTGGATAACATTTCTTGCATTTTTCATTAACCATGCATGGCGAATAAATGTTGTGGACCATGATTATAACCATAAACACATGGACCATGAATCATATTTTTTGATACAATTTCAACCAATTGAGAATAAACACTTGAATCAGGAATTTCAGCTGAAATCACCGTTATCAAATTCAAGTCTTATTTTATTGATCAACCGTCCTCCTCGTTTATGCCATCCAACGGAATACATCTAACGTGTTTCCACAAATAGGCGATGATGTTAAAATGATATCCATCTTTGCCCTGCCACCGTCATCTACTGTAAATAAAAATTTATTTATCTGTCAATATTCATATGTAACAAATTAAACCAATTAATCCAACCTGTACATACCATTTCAAATTAGTTCATAAAGATAACAATCTGTCTTGCACATATCGAGGTGTGGGATCCATCCTCTGCACATGCGCATTCCAGTATCTTCTGGGTTGTCGTCCCCACTACGAAACGTCATAACCTAAAATTACAAACGAATAAATCGATATTGTATATCATTAGAACTTTCTTATCGTTGTTGTGGTAATTTTAAAATTTCCCCTGACCAAAGTACGCGTATAAAGAACACCTTTATGTTTGAATTATTCAAATTTCATATTAATTGTATTTTAAATAAGTAATTAAAATCAGAATTATAAAATAACATTAATTAAATAGCGCAATACCATTCTGCCATAATTTGTGTAGCCGTTTCTCGCCCGCCACTCCAGGGTACATCTTATCATCCGTTGTCCCTGCTATATGACCGATTCCATTCCGATCTCTGATTCATTAATTTTGTTTCCTAGAAATAAAAGAAAAACTATTAGAATTGCCATAAGGGGGACATCAAAAACTATACTAATAAATGCAGTTACGATTGTGCTAAAGAAATAACAACATTTTTTACAAAAGCATTCAAATAGCGATAAGTCCAACGATCGTGTATGGTATACGGCATTGCACATCAAGAAGGTTCTTTCTTCAAATAATCTCTCTAATTTATAGATTCCGTAGATCCCTAGGTTATATGGCCTATCCAAACTTCACAAAAGAAACTTCCAACTTCCTTATCAGACCAGTGGTCTCTTACAACCAGACTCTTTCATATAACTTGTCTATATTCTTATGTAATAAATTAAACCAATTAATCCAAAATTTAAAACTGTACATACCATTCCAAATTAGTTCATAAAGATAACAATCCTATTTCAAAGAGTCTTTCCTGCTTCCATCTTTAGCGTCCGCATATGTTTGCAAAAATCAAATAATTATATTATTGAATATTTTTAATCCCAGCATAATTATAACTTAAAAGTACATGCAAGATGACACGTAAGTAAAACGATATATAATTTCTTCACTATTCGATATAATTTAGAATTATATAAAATATGCAATGCGGAAATATAATCTGTATTCATTTCAACGGCAAAATAGAATAAACTGAAAATATATTTATGAATTAGAAATATAAATATTATACTTACGGAAGCAAGTTTCTTCTTATTCTTTTAGAGAGCCTCGACGTCCAATATTTTATATTTTCGCTATCATCCTTTGAAATAACCTGAAAGCAATTTAATTATCATTGAATATTTTTAATCCCAGAAACTTCATAACCTAAAAGTACATGTACGATACGTAAGTAAAACGATATATAATTTCTTCTCTATTCGATATAATTTAGTATCATAACTTTGAAATATGTAATGCGGAAATATAATATGTATTCATTTCAACGGCAAAATAGAATAACTTGAAGATATATATATGAATTAGAAATATAAATATACTTACAAAATATTACGACGTACAAAGACCACGATTGACAGTTCAGAGACCACGTGACCAATCGAACGGCTAGAATTCTAGAAAACGAATTAAAATATGTCCACAAACGTTTGTGGTGTATTCGTCCTGTCCGCGAGGAACACCTAGCGTGGAAGGATTCCTCACCTACCCTTCCTCCAGTCCCCTCCTGGTCACGGCACCAAATGTGGTGAAATGAGCTGGTCCCCGTTCGTAACCCATTCTTCATACTTCCTGGTCATCATCACTGTGATGACCCGTCCTCTCCTTCTCCAGTCCTCTCCTGCGTCACGTCACCAATGTGGTGAAACCTCCTGGTCACGGCACCAATGAGATGGATTGCCCTTTCCGCGAGGAACCTAAGCAGAATCCCTCCTAACCTTCCTCCGCGAATGGTGGAGATTCCTCCAGTCATTCCCCCTTCATCCACCTATACGGAGCTTACAGGTGTTTTACCTTACGCGAGTTGGCCTTCGTGATCGTCTAGAAATAATACCGTATGACCCTTCGTTATGACCGATGTAATCCAAGCCCTTTTATTTGGCGAATACTGATAATTTCATTCTAAAGCTAATCGTTCCTAACCCTTCCGAATATTCTAAGCAATCCTGACAAACCCACGTGTGATCAAACTATATGTCACTCAATATTTCCTAGGAACATCTAAACCAAACAACCTAAAATATCTCTAAGTTTACAAAATATAAATTCAAAATATTATCTCTAAAAAAATGTGGCAGCCCTGGAAGAAACATTCACGAACAATTTGGAACAAATACGATGTACAGTAATTTAAATCAGAGCGTAATGTAATAATGATGCAATAAAGAACAGCTTTCTGAAAGGTACAATTATATAGCAATTCAGTGTCAAAATATAATATATTAAGTATACTAGCTGACCCGGCAACGCTTCGCTATTGCTAAATTCGAGTACATAAAAAAACCCAATATATATTAAACAAATACAATTAAAGTTCAATAACAATTCGTTTATTTATTGGATTAAATGCCATGTGTATGGATGCAAAAATGTGTGTCTATATCTTTAAAACAAAGTTTCAATCCAAGCAAACTCGCTGTGAATTATAAACTTGAATACATATTACTAATGTAATTGAAAAACTATTTTTTGAATATTTTATATGAAATTTAATAATCAAATAAACAATATTATATCACATTTGCAGAAAACATTCATTATATTAAAGAAACAAAACTCTTGATTTTGTTGTCCATGAAATTCACATCAGAGCCAATAAAGTAAGTTTCTATGATCGTGATTTCGGCACTGCGAGTCCGCTGGCGTAGAATAGTAATATAGATGATAATACTACAAAAGCCTCCCTTCCCGACTTCCACAACTGTATCCCTCGCCGCTCTGCGCCATTGACCTCCTGCCACTCGTTTAATGTCATCAGACCATCTTGCTTGTGATCTGCCAGAATTTGTGTAGCTGTTTCTCTTTCGCCACTCCAGGCCAGAAGATCTTATCACCCGTTGTCCTTGCTTTATGACCGATCCCATTCCATTTAAACATTAGTTATTTTACACGCTGCATCGGCAACTTTGGTCCGATCTTTGATTCATCAATTTTGGGCCCTGGAATTAAAAAAAAAAAAATTTGAATTGCCATAAGGCGGACACCGAAGAGAGGCAAAATTTAAATTTCCATACAATGAATGAATTACAACTGTTTTTCACTTGTTTGCTGAAGATATTCTTCATATAAAAGGCAGTTCATGCTATATGCATAATAATAATAATAATAATTAGGCTAATTTGTCAAATTAACTAACTAACTAACTAACCATCACGCCGTCTCCCCGAAAGTGTAAGCAGAGAGAATGGACTGTCACACTTTTACTGATGCGGCACTCCATCCTTCTCTTTTCGCCCCGCGGGAGGCGCGGTGTGATGGGTTGCGAACCTCATCGCCACCAATAGGCATCTCCCGCGCACACTTCGATCGTCCAACACCCACAAAATAAATCTAAAACAAATAATATAAAATACAATGATATAAAATAAAATAACAAAATAAAAATAATTTTACACAAAATGTTCTTTTTAGACGGTGCACATATTGTCTATTTAATTTATAATATGTTCCACGTATCCACTGTTTTTTAATTTAGCACATAATGTAATAACACATAATGTTTTTTTCGATGTTGCACATGTTGACTTGGACAATCCGGACTTTTGTGTTTATTTAATTTATGTTACACGTATCCACCATTTTTAAATTATCTGTAATAAGGCACTTAACCAGCAAGAACTTAAAAATAATATTGAAGAAATTATTCAAATTGTTATTGGAACAAATGAAAAATTTATTTCTACACCTGTCAAAATTCTTTACAAAAACGATAAAACAAATAAAACCTTTTAATCTGATTAATTTGATTAATTTGTCAAATTAATTAAACTAATCAGATTTTAAAGGTTGGTCATGTTAGAAGTCGGAGGAATCGACATGCGTGTATGACTCGTTGTATGAATGTGGAGGAAGCTAGAGAGGTTTGCCAGGATAGAGTAGTGTTATGGTCCATTCTCTCTGCCTACCCCTGTGGGGAAACGGCGTGATGGTTTGTTTGTTTGTTTAATTTGTATAATCGCCGTTTTCGTGAATAGCTCACCTCAAGGGCGCTTTGACATTGTTTTTAGTCATGAAAGGTGCATGTGACAACAGCGAAATCACGATCGTAGAAACTTACTTTATTGGCTCTGATGTGAATTTCATGGACAACAAAATCAAGAATTTTGTTTCTCTAAACATATGAATGTTTTGTGCAAATGTGATATAATATTGATATACAGACAACCGTTGTTAACATTTTATGCGATAATTTGAAAAGGTGGGTTTTTAGGTGAGATTTAAAGTCTGTCGGATTGTCAATGCATCTGAGGCGTGCAGGAAGCATATTTCAGGCGGACGAACCTGCTACTGTGAAAGCCCGAGCAACACAAAATTCAGATATATAGGTGGCACGTTTGGGAATGTGCTTAATTATTGTCTATAAACTGTAAATTTAAAAACCTTACCTGAAATTAATAATGGAATTTTCATATATGAATGAAAACTACTAAAAGTAGCTTATGTAAAAATGTAATGTAAAAATTACTTTTAAGTTGATCAGATTGAAGTTTTTGGTTCGACATCATTATTAAATCATTAGGGAGTTTATTAAATTCTGTAGAGGCTATAAATTGTAAGGATTTTACACCGAATCTAGTTGAACGCAATGCTTCTTATTCTGTGAGCGCGTATCATGTTGGTGTACGTCCGTATTGAATATTGGTCGAGTATTAGAGTGCGTTGATGACTTTATTATTTGTAGTATAGTTTTAGTGATCTCTAATTTTGGATGGATTTGAAATGGAATTATTTTCGTCTGAGAATATAGGGCCCTTACATGAGTGTACCACGGTAGACGGAAAATATTTCTAACAGCCCGATTTTGGATCACCTGAATCTCAGTAGCTTTCTTCTTTGTAATAAAGCCCCAAATACAGGAAAGGTAAGACAGATGAGAATGTATCATGGAGTAGTAAACATAAATTGTCTATATTCTTACGCATATATCGAGGTGTGGGATCCATCCTCTGGACATGCGAACTCCAGTATCTTCTGCGTTGTTTTCCCCATCCTCTGCACATGCGCAATCCATTATCTTCTGCGTTGTCTTCCCCATCCTCAAGCAAATGAAATAACCTGAAATCAATTTAATTATCTTTGAATATTTTAAATCTCAGCATAATGTAGAATTTAATGGCCAAAAATGGAATATTACTGGACTCTTCCAACTGAAGCAGCTAATGCTGCATATAAGGATATGTTTACCTATCACAGCATTTGTTTTCTGAGAAAAACTAAAAAAGCTGAAGTAACTCATAGTGTATTTGGGTATGTGTGCTGCTGGAATTACTCAGTGGAATGGAAAATAAAGAAGAATTGCAACATGCATATGCACCAATATGGCTCATTAACAAAATAATTTCAATCCCAATACAAAAATATCCCCATTAGACCAGTGGTCTCTCACAACCAGGCAATTATTTTATCAAAACTTAATATCTAATCCCAAAGATATAGATTTTCGCCCTGCCAGAACAATTTTACATTAAAATAACATTATTAAAATAGATTATACCAATTAACTATTTATTACACAACGAAACGTCATAACCTAAAATGACACGTAAGTAAAACGAATAAATGGATATTGTATATCATTAGAACTTTCTTATCGTTGCTGTGGTCATTTTAATATTTCCCTGACCAAAGTACGCGTATAAAGAACACCTTTATGTTTGAATTCATCAAATGTCATATTAATTGTATTTTAAATAACTAATTGAAATCATAATAATAAAATAACATTAATAAAATAGCGCAATACCATTCAAAATTCTGCCAGTGTAGTTTCTTCATATTCTTGTAGAGCTTCGACGTCCAATATTTTATATTTTCGCTATCATCCTTTGAAATAACCTGAAAGCTTAGAAAACGAATATCATTAAGTAATCACCGTCGAACGTAAGAGAAACGAATAAGTTTCAGCCACACGAAAAAATAAGATTTCGTGCATAACCTCAAAATGACGCGTAAAAATTATACTCCCCAAAATTTGGAAGTCTACGACGTACCATTTGACAGTTATAATTACTTAAATACAGAAGAAACTGTATTCATTTCAACGGCAAAAGTAACTATTTAAATACTCACCGTAAATACTCAACAAAACCGTTCACTTCCATAGATGACAGACATCGTTTACATAGATGACGCGACTAACGATTAGGGATGTGCGATGTGCGATCGACTCACTTTGGTGAGCGGGTGAGCGATGATCCATAAAAAAAGAGCGGCAGCTCAATGATCCGCTGGGTGAATCGTATATTCGACTCTTTTTAGTGAGTCGACTCTTTTTAGTGAGCTGTTTAGGGATCTGAGTTGAACGGTTTCGCTCAACAAAGTGAGCCGATTCATTTTTTTTCGGTGATCGAAATCAAATTTTTTGGTTGAGGAGCAAAAAAAAAAAAGGTCACCAATAATTTTTTCCGGCAATCGAAATCCAAATTTTTGGTCGAGAAAGTCACCAATAATTTTTTCCGGCAATCGAAATCAAAAATCGAAAAGGTCACCAATAATTTTTTCCGGCAATCGAAATCAAAATTTTTGATCGAAAAGGTCACCAATAATTTTTTCCGGCAATCGAAATCAAAATTTTTGATCGAAAAGGTCACCAATAATTTTTTCCGGCAATCGAAATCAAAATTTTTGATCGAAAAGGTCACCAATAATTTTTTCCGACAATCGAAATCAAATTTTTTGGTCGAGGAGCAAAAAAAAAAAAAGGTCAAAATAATTTCAACTCAAAATTGTGAACCGTGGATCGTTAAAAAGAGTCGGCTCACTTGGCAAAACGACTCATCTCAGCGAGTCGTGAGTCGTGAAAAAGAGTCGACTCACTTTGCTGAGCGATTCGTTCAGATCAGATCCCTGAGATGAGTCGTTTTGCCCATCCCTACTAACGATGACCACACAAAGAGTCAAAATAGCGATGCAAAACGTGCGTGTATTATTAAAGAACGCCACGCTAAGAGTCAAATAAGCAACTAATTTGCATCTTATAACGCCAAGCGAATATAGACTCTAAAGATCGATACTCAGGTGATACGAACATGAAGGTCTATACTCGCTCGCACTACGAAAATTTATAAATTTACAAAGTTAATTAGAGCTCGATTAATAACAAAAATATGCCTATGCCCACCTATGTCTATCTATTAAGGAAGTGTATCAATATGAAAACGATCTGCCCAGGAATAACCCCGGAATCAGTCCACACACACCCGGAAGATTGCCTTTTATTTATATAGATAAGGAGTTGTAGGGGATTCGGATATAATAGTGTTAGTATCGCGGGGAACCAGTCTTTTCGTCAGACTGATGATTTTTCTCCACTGCTCCACAGCAGAATCGTCTGGTGACCAGACGACCTACTTCCCAACCCTTAATCAGTGGACCTGGGGATTCAAACCCATGAACCTGGCCATCACCCTATCAGGGGTTTCCGAAGATGGTCCACCTCCACCTGTCTGCCGTGGTCGTCAGCCAACCAAATTAGCTAACGCCTTGTGTACGGAGCTCGTGAAGCGATCAGAGCAAGTGTAGACGGCGCCAAGTTCGGCTATCTATCACCAGACTTCACAGCATCCTTCATGAGTATGGTCTATCTACAATGTCTGCACTTGCTGGGTCTTAGAGAGCGAGCTACACTCTAGAAGATATTCTACCATAGGCGAGGCAGTACGAGAGTAGACTTCCCAAGCTCCCTTCATATCATCTCTGTCGCAACCCTGTAGCTGTCATATAGTTGTCGTATAGACGAAGATCGAATTATATCTGTTAGTGAGCTACATTTCCCTAATTAGTGATCAATAATCGTTGGTTGTTTAGTAAGTGGTATATTAAATCGGGTCCTTTAAGTTGCCCGTATGTTAAACTTATTGTATTGAGGAAATCGATATAAGGGATACATGTATATTTAGATTCTGCATATGTATAAATACGTATGCATAAATACAAACATAATTATGATAGTCCTAAGACAAGTCAGTCTCAATTCCTGAAAGTAATAATTCTTAAATATAGACTTAGCTCTGATCGACCGCTCTGGAAACCGATTCTACTCTAGTATTTTTAAATCTGCAAATGCCGCACCCTCGTACCACTATACTTGTATACAAAATAAAATGAAGTTCTTGATAATTAGAACAACAAAAAAACACAACCCGAATTTTAATACTAAGAACGACCTCTCGACGCTAGGTCTGAAAATTCACTGCCTCGAACTACCTCTCTCCCTGGCCCACGAACCCCTCGGCCAAACTCACCCCTCTCCCCTCTCCCTGCGTCTCCTCTGCTCCCCGCGCCCCTAAAGCCATCCCTTTTCGGTTAGGTGTTATATTTTCTAGTCATTTGAATTTATTTTCGTACATCTGAATTTACGTATCTCCCTTCTCTACGATGTTTCAATACCATCACACGTTCAAGCAAGTAATATTTAATATCATGTCAAAATGGAAATTATAATAACATATAACTCACCGCTCAATTGATTTATCATATTAATATTGGAAGATTATCATTAAGTATTCACCGTCGAACGTAAGAGAAACGAATAAGTTTCAGCCACACGAAAAAATAAAATTTCGTTCATAACCTCAAAATGACACTCGCGTAAAAATTATACTCTATTCTCACGACGCGTCGTGAGAATAAAGTATAAGCGCGTCACCCATAGACAAAAAAAGATGCAAATCCACAGATTTTAGAGACAGAAGGGTGCAAATGGATTTGAGTCTTTTCGCCGATATTACAAATGGATGCAAATCTATGTATATGGAGTTGCATCCTTCTGGCTCTATGATCATTTTGGTTTTTACATCCTTTTTATTTTTTTAAATTCTAAACCTTAGCAAGTAGCTCTTCCATCTTTTTACCAATAAAAGATAACGTTTTTGTCATTATTATTCAATAAAAAAGTCATTTTACGAAAAATGGTCTTCTCGTCCGTCTGGCTCTAAGGTACAGAAATAATTATAAATAATTAGTTCACAAATTTGAAAATAAATGTTTCGTAAATGTTTTTTAGACATGCATTTGTTTAATACACATTTGTAATTTTTTTTCTTCTTTTTATTACTTCCGTTTAAGTAATTTATTTAATGTTTTCTGATGTACAATATCAACAATAATTAAAATTACACAACTCTCAAATTTGAAAATAAGTAAAATAAATATTTGTCATAAAAAAATACACTTCTTTCGTTTTACTTAGTCTTTTAATGCTTTTTTTTTTTAATTTTAAGGTATACATTCTATGCATGACCATGCCGGTAACAAGTTCACACTTGCTACAAGCTAACGTACAATATTTGAACGAAGCAACTGCTGCTCTCACACACTAGACGTGACATTTTTGTGTGGCTTAGAAAGGGTAGGAGAAGTCCGGAAAGGCCGGAAGTCGGAAAAAAAGGCGAAATTGTAATTTTTATACATATTCTGAAATTCGCTCTTCTTTCAGAATATGTATTTATAGCGATTTATTTTTATCGGGGGGGGGGGGTGGTCTCAGATGACCGAAAGACGGAAATACTTCCGGTAGAAATTCGTCGCACAGCACTGGTTGTGTCACGCTAGCCAAGAAGGTGCAGAATGCGTGCAATTGCGCAATAAATCGCTAGAATATAGTGATGGGGGGTTGAATGGGAGTCAAAATACGGAATTATTTTGGACCATATATCAAATCCGAGCTGCTCCTGCGCAGCAGCGCAGGTAGGAATTCTCAAGGTGTGACGTCAATTGATACATTTAGATATTATCGGCAGATTTCGGTAAGGTTGGGTTAGGTTAGGTTAGGTTAGTTTTTTTTTTGTCTTTTTTTATTGGAATTCTCAAGGTGTGACGTCAATTGATACATTTAGATATTATCGGCAGATTTCGGTAAGGTTGGGTTAGGTTAGGTTAGGTTAGTTTTTTTTTTTGTCTTTTTTTATTGGAATTCTCAAGGTGTGACGTCAATTGATACATTTAGATATTATCGGCAGATTTCGGTAAGGTTGGGTTAGGTTAGGATTTTTTGTCTTTTTTGTTAGATTCTCAAGGTGTGACGTCAATTGATACATTTAGATATCGGCAGATTTCGGTAAGGTTAAGGTTGGAGTTGGAGTTAGGTTAGTTTTTTGTCTTTTTTTATTGGAATTCTCAAGGTGTGACGTCAATTGATACATTTAGATATTATCGGCAGATTTCGGTAAGGTTGGGTTAGGTTAGGTTAGGTTAGTTTTTTTTTGTCTTTTTTTATTGGAATTCTCAAGGTGTGACGTCAATTGATACATTTAGATATTATCGGCAGATTTCGGTAAGGTTGGGTTAGGTTAGGTTAGGTTAGTTTTTTTTTGTCTTTTTTTATTGGAATTCTCAAGGTGTGACGTCAATTGATACATTTAGATATTATCGGCAGATTTCGGTAAGGTTGGGTTAGGTTAGGTTAGGTTAGTTTTTTTTTGTCTTTTTTTATTGGAATTCTCAA